>JARJDW010014688.1:0-11824 GCA_030264715.1 Adinopsis sp. GC000173 | reverse complement strand
TTTTTTACTAAGGTGGCACCTTGGAGGATTCATTCCTCGATGAAGGTTTCTTGCTGGACAAGAAACCGGGCGTGCATCAACCGAAACGCATCGAAAACGCCAAAATCCTAATTGCTAACACACCAATGGACACCGATAAGATTAAAGTATTTGGATCGCACATCAAAGTCGATTCGATGGCAAAGATCGCCGAGCTGGAATCCGCCGAAAAGGAGAAGATGAAGGACAAGGTTGGAAAGATACTCAAACACAACTGTAACGTATTCATCAATCGTCAATTGATCTACAACTATCCGGAGCAGCTATTTGCTGATGCTAATGTGATGGCAATCGAACATGCCGACTTCGATGGAATCGAACGCTTGGCGCTCGTCACTGGCGGTGAAATTGTCTCGACGTTTGATCATCCCGAAATGGTGAAGCTTGGCACGTGCGATGTGATCGAACAAATCATGATTGGCGAGGATGTTTTGCTGCGCTTTTCTGGAGTAGCTTTAGGTGAAGCTTGCACGATTATCATTCGCGGTGCGACACAACAAATCATCGACGAGGCGGATCGTTCCCTACACGATGCGCTTTGCGTACTTGCAGCAACGGTGAAAGAATCTCGTATTGTTTACGGCGGCGGTTGCAGCGAGATGCTGATGGCTGTCGCTGTGAATGCGGCCGCCGCTAAAACACCAGGCAAAGAAGCGGTCGCAATGGAGGCGTTTGCACGCGCTTTACAACAACTACCAACAATCATCGCTGATAATGCTGGGTATGATTCGGCGCAATTGGTGAGCGAATTGCGTGCGGCGCATACATCGTCCGGTGATGGTAAATGTACTAAAGGATTGAATATGGAAAAGGGGGAGGTTGGCGATATGGCTGCGATGGGTATTACCGAGTCGTTTGTGGTGAAGCGACAAGTATTGCTTTCAGCAGCGGAAGCGGCCGAGATGATTTTGCGTGTTGATAACATCATCAAGGCGGCGCCGCGACGACGCGTTGAAGATCGAGGACACTGCTAAGCTTGAATTTTTCTACTATATTTACTCATTACTAATCATTATTTCATCACGTATTTTTTTTGGAGGAATTGATTGATAAGATTTTTGTAATCGAAGCGATTTAATTTTATTAATTAAAAAAAGAATGTAATAATAAAAACTAATTCACCATATTAGGTTAACCTTTTAGTGCCGCTTCCAAGTCACCCGATGCCACCATCTCCTTGACGATGTCCAAGCCACCGATCAGTTCACCTTTGACGTATAGCTGCGGATAGGTCGGCCAGTCCGAGTATGTTTTTAATCCTTGACGTACATCTTCATCGGTGAGGATGTCAAATGTTTCATAGCTCACTCTGTAAACAATAGCGATAATCATAATAAAATGTCACTGATTCAATGAATTACCTTACCCTGTGTTATTTAGTATTTCGATTATCGTACGACTAAATCCACAGCGCGGTGTGTCGCGATTCCCCTTCATGAACAACATCACGGCAGACTTGTTAATCAACGCCTTTAAGCGCTCCTCGATCGGCGCTTCATCGCCGCTCTCCGAGTACTTCTTGATTGTGGCGGTGATCTTCGCCGCGTCCGCACCATCTACACGATCGATTTGCTTCCCCCCTTTGTATAGAATGACGGTCGGTACGGCGATGATTTGATACTTCAACGAGATCTCCGACAGATCTTCCGCCTGACATTTGGCGAATTTGTGCTTGGCGTAGGTGGTTTGCTTGGCGAGTACATCGAGTAGTTCGTCGACTTGCTTGCATTGCTCAGCGAAATCGGCCGCAAAATGCACTACGGTTAATTCATCAGCCCTACGAAAACATTGAAATTTGTACGATGAATGAGATAATACTAGATCGTACACTTACTTTATCACATCTTCGAATGATTTTACATCTTTGATTGAATTTACCATTTTTGATTAATATTAAACTTTGGCCTAACTGTATATATTTAAATCACGTTCGAGAAATAATAAAACATAACCTGTGGAGGTTACCATAGAAGGAAGATAGTTTTTTTCCTTTTTTTCACTAGTCACATTGGTTGCCTATATATTTTTGATTTCAGTTGGCAATACCGAAAAGCAGAGAAAGTTTAAATTTAAAATATAATTGCATATATGGTTGCCTATCATGAATTAATTAATATAACAATTAAATGCGTTGATTGACAATTTATTATACATATATACATATTTTTTACTATTTTTTTTGAATGTCTGCTGCATCGATCGACACCGATGAATACTCCATCGCCGTGTACATCGACGCCATTACTGGCGTCAAGCCGCTCTACACGCATTCCGGCATGATGCTGGTGGTCGAATACCTCAAAGAGATCCTCTACGAAAGCGATATCATGAGGAGCGGCGAGCAGCTGATGATTAACCATCTGATCAACATCCAATTCACACTCGACGACATCTTCTGCATCGATAAGGTGATCAGCAATCCGTTGATCATTAAACTGGTCGAAATCGAATCGGAGGTGAGCAGTGTGATATCGATGACCGATCTACCGGATGCGGGACGCGCTTGGTGGATGACCGAAACGTCGCTGGCGAGTATCGGTGAAGCGTTGCGCGGCTCGAAGTTGGATCTAGAGGATTTCTGCGTGGTGCCATTGGTGCGTTTGGCCGAAACGCGCAAATCGAACACATCCACTCAAGCCGCAACACAACCGAAGAAGAAATCAGCAAAAGAGAAGCGAAGTAGTAAGGATAGTAAAGGTAGTAGAGGTAGTAAGCAGCGATTGCATAAATATCGCCGCGACTCTCGCACTGATTCCTTGTCGCTAATTGCTGGTGCTTCACCGATTATGGGACCTCAAATGATTGGATACGCATATGTTGATCTATCACCGCTATTTTTAGGAGTTGAAAGCTATGAAACTGAGGTGATACTGCGTAGCAGTTTTAAGTCGCTGGATGATCGCGTACGCGCCGCTAATCGTCTACCGAAAATCCGACTCGGATTGAGTATTAACCGAGTGATTCCGCGCGGATTTGTATATAATTGCTGCGTTGAATCTATTTACAACTTATCGCAAAGCGTTACATTCGCTACTAGCTTTCAATTATGCTTGCACTTACCATCAAGTCGTAATCGCTACCTGCTATACGATAAGAGTATACTAAGAGATGAACCTCGCAACACCTACGAGTATAAAAAGTTCGCAGATAGCAACTACGATTCGCCGTTTGTGATTCGCAAGGATTTCGCTGATGCCATGTTGTATACACAATTGGATTACGAAATGGAACCGATGCTATTGGGTGGTGATTGTCCTAGATTGGAATTCAACTCCTTGAAACGGGTATTCTGTCTGGAAGAAGACCTGGATGTAATTCGTAATCATCTGCGACAATATCGTTGTCTTGGAGTTGAGGTCGTTGTGTATGTAAGTCGTTCGCTAATATCGAAAGAAACGTTAACCAGCCGCCAATCACGCAAAACTGGATCGATTAAAGATAATAAAGGACGTGGTGGTAATAAATATCGCAGTCCATCGTTTGATTCGCCAAGGTATGATGATACGCTGCACATGATGGGATTCCTTGATGTTTGTAGGCTATTGTACCCGGGTGAACGTTATGCAAGATCCATGGTGACGCTACACACCTTTCACGATGATGAATTTCGCAATAAATGCGGTGTACGTACCTCATACTTCCGCCAGCAGCTAATTGATCCCCAGGTTAAGCTATCGCCAATGCGTGATGCACGGTCCACCAAAAGTAGTGGCACAACAAAAAGCTCCAAGTCGGTGAATTTAAGCAAGGATAGTAAAGTTGTAAGCGGTAGTCGTGATCTTGATCTATCATCACGCCTACCCGACGCACCGATAGTTGTTGGAAAATCACAACCGGTGTACAATGAGCAAGGCCTGCAGACATTCGTGATGATTGAGATTGAATTCGCCCAGCCGCTGGAGCCGGCGCCAAAAAGTGAAAGCGATTCCTTTCTAGATTTGCGCACGGTGAGCGATCTTGATATCATCCCAATGAACACCACCATCGACTATCGCGAGACGAACAAATTCTATGACAAGTCGTGCTACGTCACCGAAACGTACTATAAGCAAACGATCGGCGAGTTGGCGCACAATCTGCGTAATATCTACGCGCATTTTGCGAAATTCAATCCCGAAGATCAGAATAACGTCTACAAGTTTATTGACTATCTGGTGCGTAAAGGATACTATAGCGAGTTCGTCAATCGCTTGACTCATTCCTCATTGGAGTACGTCAACACCACCTTGACGTTCAATCCGGTTCAACTAAAAACAAACTTTAACACTCATCTTACCAAAATGTATATTCAATTAGTGGAAGCATCCAGTGATGCCTTAATGGGTGGCGATGAAGATAGTAACGAATTGAATCCGATCAATGATTTGGTTAAATTCGCCTTCGAAGCAATGGAATTGAATTTCGCAGCATTAGCAAATCGCTACTTCTTGCAGTGCATCTGTACCGACCCGCGCAATGCTCAATACTGGTGCAACTTTGCCATCTACAATCTGCATGTCGGCGAGGCGGAACGGGCGATCGAATGCATAAAGGAAGCGCTGGGATACAATGAGCATCATCGCGACTCGCTGGTGATGTACGGGATTATGTTGGCGCGTAAGCGTCGCTTGAAGGAAGCGGAAACATTTCTGCTGAATGTGACGCTGAATAATCCCGAGTGGGTGGAGGGATGGGGCGCGTTGTATTGCATTTACCTGCAAAAGATTAATACAGAAGGTGAGTGAGTAGTGTCACTTTTTTAGGTTATGATTTGTGAATGTCCGTCATTAGTTAATTCTCTTGGCAATTCCGGGCATTTGCATAAAAAAAACAGGTTGGCGATACTGAAATGTTTCTGACGTTTCCACTAAAAAACAAGATAGGCAATGCTCTATACAATTGTCTTTATTAACCTATATCAAATGACATTAATTCTCTCAATTGTGTCTTAAAATTTCTAACATATCCAACAATACAATGCCCAAAATATTGCGTAAGTTTTCTAATTCGCATCAAATTTCTAGGCATGGAAGTGGCATTGGAATTAGGCCTACACTACCTCCACACACCGATGGAACCGCTACGCGATCTAATTTGGAACGACTGCCTCACGCCGCTATCATTCTACCTGCGCACGACGCGTTACTTTATCCAATTGCGACTACTTGATGAAGCCGAAATGATGCTGGCGCCGGAATTGTCGACGCGCTACGACGGCCATACCGAATACTTACTCAGCGTGATACAGTACTATCGCAAGGATTTATCGCATGCGATGCAACACATCGAGAAGGCGTTGCAGCTCGGCGGCAACGATTACATCAAGTGCGCGTTCAAAGGGCACTTGTACGCATCGCAGCAGCACTACCAATGCGCTGTGAATGTTTTCAATTCGATCGCTGAATTCTACAATCAACCCGGACCGGAATTCTTCTATCTGATGTACATACAGCGTGCGTTGTGTTATAGCACGCTCGGCAATGGACAGCAAGCGCGCATTGAGTTTATGCGCGCTTGTAAGTTGGGCGGATCGGCTTATACATGGCTGTGCGTTGGGATACTCTACTACCACCAGCACGACTATCTCAGCGCCGATGAGTGTCTAACGTACTCGAACTTTTTGGATAATCACATGGCGGAGACGTGGGCCTATCTAACTCTTGTACACCTGAAGTTAAAAAAGCGATACGAGGCGTCGATTTGCTACCATCAAACTAAGCGGTTGCGACTGGAGAATGCTCGATTGTTGTCGATGATCGATGAGGAGTTTAACGATGCGCATAAATGATTTATTTATATACATATTTTTTACTAATAAATATACACAGTGTATACGACTAAGTAATTTGATTTTGAAATGGTGACAGCACAGGGTATAAATGACTTCAGACTAAATAGTTCAAATTAATAGATGTGGGAGTAGAATCTGTCACGTCATTTTCCATCCAGGCAATGTTTGTGGTATAACGTAGTCTCTAAATTATTTCAGCAACATTTTACTGCATGTACATTGATTGAATCCAGCGTTGGAATGCTTTTAGAATAATATTTGACAAAGAAAACGATCCACTTTGGTGAGTAGTTCAACTAAAAAGATATATGAATAGAATCAGTCATGTTATTTTCCATCCAGGCAAAATGTTCGAGTATTCGAGTATAAAAGGGGAATTAATTTTCTTAACAAAAAAAACTAGTTGAGCGATGATTAGTTTTCGTTTGAAATAGTCCAACAAATACAGTTTTTTTTTACTTATAACACATCAAAAAAACACAATTATACAAATGCGTACAAAATGACCACCGAACCAAGCTCTCCAACAAGCTTAGGAGAAAGAGAAGACGAAGAGACGGACAAACCGAATCAACAATCCTTCCATCACATCACCGTCTCGATCGGCACCATCAGCAATTTGCGCGCGATCTTTACGCACTCGGAGATCAAGGTGCGCGTATGCTTTCTTGACGATTGCATCTTTGAATCGTCGTCGCTGTATCAGAACGAGATGATTGAGGTGGACGAGGAAATCCATTTTTTTTTGCAATTAGCGACAAAGCGCGCTTTGAGACAAGTTGATTCATTATGCTGTTACTTAGATGTGAAAGTAAGATTTTTAGAACATGTGTGTGTGTCTCCATTGGGAATATTATTTCGTTAGTGCGAATAGAACAAGTATTTAGGCTACCGACACGTGTTGTCTAATGGTTAATTGGCTTAACCATTTCTTACTTAAATAACTCTGATCAAATACTAATAACTTTTTATATTTCTATTTCAGTTACCAAGGTTAAAGCACAGGCTGGGCAGGAACTTGGATATACGATATTTTCGATCAATGATGACAGAACAAATAGAAAGTAAGCACATCCAACATTAAATACAATTTACTAATCGTATTTTTTGTTTCTCATTGTCACTGACGTTTTGTAAAGATAGCAACTAAATTCATGTTTATTTATTTATTATTATTATTTGTTTAATTTATTTATTTATTTATTTATTCATTTATTCTAATATGATAAAAAACTAATTTAAAATCAAACAAAGAAAGGATGTGCAGCTTTATTCATTTATTCTAATTTATTCTAACATAATCAAAAACTCATTTAAAATCGAACAAAGAAAGTAAATGCAGCTTTATTCATTTATTCCAATTTATTCTAATATAATTAAAAACTAATTTAATTTACTTTAATTCAAACAAAGAAAGTAAGTGCAGCTTTAAATTATATTTTGATTGCAAAGAACTTGATTGATCATTCATTCATTCATCATCAGAACATTTGTCTGTCTTAATAAACTGGCTGTAACTCATCGAGATATGTATAATACATTACTGGAGCGCGCACTGCAATACAAAAATCTATCAAATACTGCGAGCCGATTGAATGCAATCCAACATACTAACTAATTGGAGGCTAGTACAGGGTGCTTCACTCGGGATTGACAGCTTTTAATAAGTTATATTTCGGTAAACCGTCAGTCCCGATTGAAGAATCCTGTACTAGCCTCCACTAAAAAAGTCAGTGGAAATTGTTGTTTTATTGATGAACCAGGTGATAATTTTCGTGCTATTGGCGTACATAATGATCACACACAACACAGACAATGTAATATCGATGAATCTTGTCGCAGTTTTGCTGTATATTATTCACAAAAAGTGTTTTTAATTGGCTTCAGTTGTCAAATATGCACTGCTCAGTCCATAATGTTTATCTCTATCTATGCTCTAATTCAAACAGCAGATGTATATGTACATACTATACTTTTTAAATAGCATCTTGCTTATAAAAAACACAAATTGTTGATTCACAATAAAAATTATTATTAACAGAAACATCAATGCATTTCGACCATAGGTCATCAATCAATTGTGAATCAACAATTTTTGTTTTATAAAACTCTTATATTTATTTCAAAAATTATTCACCAAGTGACGGCAACACCCAAGTTCTTTTGTATCATCTTGGTTGCCTAATAAAGAACTTTATTGATTATACGCAACCACACTTACCTATCTAATTAATATTTTCGGTCGATTTTTGGATGACTCGCACGTAAATGAAACAAAAAATGTTAGTACTAGGTATATTAGAAATAGAAACAATCAAGTTTATTTTAATTTAATGCAAATTATATAGATGCGGGCAATTGTTCCGAATTTCATAATAGAAAGAATTCATGATTGATTGATTTTTTTTTTTTTGAATGCATTGATAGAATTTCATATAAATACCCCGTCTGATGCCACACATATAGTGCCTTAAAAATGGAAAGCACAGAAGCAATCAAGCCGACGACATCAACATCAACATCGCCAGTAGTACCGGCACCAGCACCAGCACCCTACAAGCGTGAAATCGTATGGACCCGCTTGTTTCTGCTCGTCGCGCTGCACGTACTCGCACTCGGCGGCCTTTACGTACGCTGGAATCGATTGTACCTGTTTCCGACGTATGTTTTCAGTAAGTACATTGAAAAGGTTAAATTAATCGTTTACTGCATGCTATAGAGTGCGATTCAGCTCCACAGGAATCGAGGTAGGTTAGCTTTTGTGACATAGGCTTTGATTTTAGCAGGCATACAGTGACGCATTTCATAATGTTCCATATTTAGTACATTCGCATCTATGTGTAAGCGGAATTTTAGGATCCTTGATGAAAAATGCAGAAGAGGGAAAAGGGATAATTTCCTATTATCCAGGAAAGTTAGTGTGCATGTTTCTAAAGATTTTTTTAAATGTATCACATAAAATGAAATGGCTATATCTCGCTTATTATCCCTGCGATCAACTTGAATCTATTTCAGATGATGGCTTCCGTCGAATATGAGTACCTACAAATTGCTATATAGTACATATCTCGCTTAATATCCATCCGATCATCACACCACATATACAAAAACTAGCATATAACTCGTCACGTTTGACTCGATGTCGTTCGACGTCCATATTTTGTCGCATAATTCTTTGGCTTTCTGTTTCTTGTGCTCTTCGTAATCGTTGTGCGGCTGCGTCACGGGCCCTTCTTCTCTTAATATCTGCTTGGTTTTGTCTTAGCTTAGCTTAGCTTAAAACGATTTATTTACAGCAAACATATACAAGTGTTTACAATAATAATATTTTAACAATCGTAACTTAATATTAAGAAATGGGATTGGCAAAGAATTAAGGAGTGGGTATGGTAAGGAGATGGCCGCACCTGGTGCTATTGCACTTTAATCGATCTAGTTTTCGTAAGTTATAATTATGACAATGTGAAAAATTTTGGGAGGTTACTTCAGTGGGGGAAAGCTGTCTAAAATCCCCACCTGTAGTCTTGGTGTTGTTTAGCACGATATCTTCGCTGTCTACATTTTCGGTCATCCTGACTTTCATTCTCCATTGTCTTATTTTTTATATGAATATTCACATGTACTGTCTCATGCATTGTCACATGCAGTGGGTAGCAGTCACGTATACATATGTCCCGACGTGTAATGTTCGAATTATTGGAAGAACAAGGATAGCACTATAGACGAATAGGCCAGAATGCTGTAGTTATTCGTAATAAAGGATGGATGCAACGGTCATAATTCGTCCGCTTTAAAAGCAACGTTTTTTTTTAAATTACCCGTAATTAAGGACAGATATATGCTTTTCTATACGTATAGTGCTGCTTGAACAACGTTGTTACCCACTGGTCACATGCATTAAGAACTTTGCAATATGCATGCACGGGTCGTAACTGTGGTTGCATATATACCGTTTAGCATTACAGGCAGAAACCGTGCAAAAGTGGTTGCATATATACCATTTAGCCTTACAAACAGAAACACGCTATTGTATATATAAGATAGATAGAAGAAGATGGATTCATTTGGTAATCTGTGTGTGTGTGTGTTTTAGCGAAAATCTGTGCGTTCCTCTCCATATTGGGGATTACCGTCGGCGCGCATAAACTATGGTCGCATCGCGCCTTCAAGCCGACGTTCCTCTGCGAGGCGATTTTGATGTCGTGGGCGTGCTTGACGTACCAGAACAGCGTCTATACGTGGGTGCGCGATCATCGGCTGCATCACAAATGTGCGGAAACGAATGCCGATCCGCATAATGCAACGCGAGGTAATTCATTTATGTTGAAAGTGATCCAAGTCCATTTTCCCTCGTTTTGAGAAAATTAACATATCGGTTAATATGCAGTGTCATTTTTATCTACCGACCAATTTTAAATTGTACAAAACGTAGGAGAGAAATTAAACACGGACAAGTTAAAAATGGACTTGCAGCACATTATTGGAAGTAGATTTTCATCTTCAAAATGCAATTTTTTTAATGGCAAGACTGCGAAGTGAGTGTGAAAAGAAAACTTTTGGTGTTTTATTCTCAAAATCTCCTTGCAGACTTGGCGTTGAAAAATACGTGGGTGGGAATATAAAAGAAATAGGATTGAGACATTTTTGCTCATTTTTACGCATTTTCAATGCGATTTTCGACGCGTCTTAACTGGAGCTATCGCCGGAAAGGTGGATTCTATCAAGTTCCACTCGAAATGCTTTCAAAGTCGCATGAAAAATACGTGAAAACACAAGAAATGTCAAATTGTGGACTCAATTTTGTTTTAAAACACTTTGATGTTGCCGTTGCTTGGTGCACCATAATATGATAATAATTAAAATTGAACGATGGAACAATTCACAAGAAAAATTTTTATTAAAAATGAAATAAAAATTTACAAACACGGCAATGAATTTCGGCTACTGACCGTGACCTGTGACCTCCGGTCGGAATGCAATGACGTTTTTAATCATTTTTTTGGTGATGAATTAGCAATTTTTTCATTGAATTGCCAAAATTTTATTGTGAATTATTATGCAGTTTCCAAGCGAGTTGCATGTAATGTTCACCTTCCCCACCCCGAGTGGGCCACATTCTAATTGTCTAGAACATTTAATATTTTAGTGTCTTTCACGCATTTGCGAAACGATTTTCAACATATTTCTAGCGAGCTATCTCCGCAAAGACAATTCTATCAATTTCCGCTGTGAAAATTGCACTCTGAATGCATAAAAATGTGCGAAAATATCTCAATCCGTATCATATTGAAGATTCATCATCTCACGCAGGACGAAAAATAAAACAAATAAATTTTGATGATGATTTATTCATTTGTAGGATTCTTCTTCAGTCACATCGGTTGGTTGATGATCAAGAAGCATCCCGATATTAAAGAGAGGGGGAAAGAAGTAGATATGAGTGATTTGCAAGCAAATCCGATTGTAATGTTCCAACACAAGTAAGTATAGTTGAATTTAAATCATTGATTAAAAAATTACATAGATGCGCAACCGGAGATTTTTGCAAGTTTATGCGGTTTAGACTAAGTCTATGGTTTAAACTATTTAATCATTTACAAATTGAATATTCCCGCGCGACAAGTTTCAAATATTGCGTTGGTAACATAGCTGGTGACATAAATTTATGATTGGTAGCACTAACGTAGAGTAGTGAAGTGAATTGCGAAGAGGATCATGATTTACTACTTGAATTAGTTAAAGACAGTAAATTTGATACAATCACTCCCGATCAAAATGATATTGATTTCGACGATAGAGAATTTCTTACTGTAGATCAAACTAAATTTAACCAAAATTTTGCATTTGATGGGTTTTTAATTGTAGAAAGTACTTTAGAATCAAACGCGATTAGATATTTTGCTGGGTACCTTGCGAGAGAGGGAAATAAAATTTATAAATGCTCTGCGTGTACAGAAATTACGTTAAAAACTGACAATACATTGCAGTCTACATCAGAAATTTTAATAGCCAATA
>JARJDW010014687.1:0-21356 GCA_030264715.1 Adinopsis sp. GC000173 | reverse complement strand
TCCCTCGTGGTGGTGTGGTACTACTGCTACCCGAGAATACTGGGGAACTCCCTCATGGCATTCGGAGTCTCTTTGTAAAGCGAGGATAATTTATTATATGAAATGTGCCTGGAGGTGATCACATCTCGCGTCCAGATATTATTGTTAATGTTATTCGCATGATTCCCAACATTTATATTATAAATAATACGATTTTCATTTTTTTTTTTTGTATATACGTACATACAATATTTCAGCGTTCGCTTGTTTTTTTTACTGCCATTGAAATTCGCGCGTCCCAAATGCAGAACAACACACACACGCACGCACACATACTACCCTTTCATTTTTCGCCATTAAAGCCATTATCGCAACAACGTCGCTGTGTTGTTATATTGTCGACGATGTCATTTTGTCGACGGCGGCAGCAGCGAAATTCAATATTTAATGGATAAGATTGTTGCGAAATGCGACAACAATATATAGAATAATATGCTGTTGCTTTGCGTTGTTTTAGTCGTGCGCGCCAACATTGATCACATTCAATTAGCATAAAGCACATTCTCTTCTTCGCGTCGTTGTTTTATTTATTTTTTTGTTTTAATTTAATTTTTTTGTATATGTGTGTGGGTGTGTGTGGCTGTGCGGCGATATCCGCACCCACTTAACATGCAAACCAATTTGTTGCTCGAGTGAAGATTGTCGCAAGTAATTAACTCGCGGAATGTATACAGTGTGGTGGTGGTGGTGCTGCGGTGTTTTGTACGGCTTTTTGCGCGCGCGACAAAACTTTTAATAAAGTTCGGCGGATGGTGCCACAACAACAAAAAAAAGACATATTATACTTTGGCGGCTGGCAGCGACGCGATGAATTTTCGTCGCCTTCAACGTAATGTTGGCGTTGGCTTCTTTTTCGGCTTGAAAATTAACGGGTTAAAATTGATCACTTGCATGAATTGGGATAATTTCATGAAAGACACGAACAGCGATTAAAGTATTCTATAAAACATTATAAAATTTATCAATTTTCTATAAAATTGCCGAGCATTTAAAGCTGTTTTCACTTCTAGGTTAGATCTTAACACGTCAAAATGCATATGGTTGTATTATTTACATAAATACTGGTATAGATTGACAAATTTTGATTTAAGACACAAAATTAAACTAGAAATTTTTAACATTTTCAAAAATAACAATTTTTTGTCAGGGTTCCTTCGTCTTCAACAGCCAAAATCATTTTCAGCTTAGAAACTTATCAGATTAAATGCAGTCGCATCAAGATAAAATTGACATGAAAAACATAAATAAAACTTTTGATCAAAAATAGTAAAATTAGCAATATTTTTACAGTCGTTTGTCTTCAAACTCCATAAACATTTCGTGTTTTTTTAGGTTAGAAATAAATAAATGAGAATTCAAATTCGATTTAGAAAATGTTGGAATGTTGTAAAATTTGACAATTTTCTCTTGGAGTCGTCCGTCTTTCACTGTCTGCAATGTTGGCGTGCATTTCATGTTGTCTGTGTGTATGTGTGCGAGCGCGCGCGATTTTTTCTTAGCCAGCTGATAAATTTATCAGGGGACTTGGTTAACCTAGTTTTCTCGTATATATATACATATACACGTTGTCATTCATTGTATATAATTGAGTTTGTTTTGGTATCAAAGGGGAGCCGGCCATCGTGCGCCACGCTCTGCAAAATTCAACTAGCTGAATTAGTCTTATTACTAAAACAAGGTAATTTATGTCGCTTTATAAAACCCCCTTGGCCGGCCTCGGATACAATGCGCATATATAGGAATATACATATATAAAGGGGATGTGCGCGAGAGAGGAGCCATTAACTATATACCTACTACGAGATACACATAACAATTATTAACTTTGATTGCTAATACAATAAATTCGCCCGCACAAGAGAAATATATCTGGTATAGCAAGAAATGTAAAATCTAATCAATTCCGCTTAGCGTGCACCAGAAATTTTCCTACATATTTCCAGATTTTTCGATATATTGCGCTTGTTTTATAATATATCGAGGAGTGACGTGTCGCATATACGCGACGACACGTCCGGATGCTGTTTGATTAAGTTTGATACAACGTGCCGGATGTTGTTGTTGCACGCGCGCATCGTAATCGGCCGCGCGCGTCGCGGAAATTCAATTTCCCGCACCCATTTCAGCAGCTAACTTTGTGTTCTTGATGTGAGCGCAAATTAACTAGGTATATACGCATATTAATTCAATTTCGCGTACTAACTACTACAATAAAATACTTTTTTGTATTATCTTGCGCGCCAGCCAGCTGGGAAAATTGCGTGCTATACACGCGCCGAATTTCTTGGCATGTGATTCAATTAGCGCGATGAAGACTCGAAGAATACGAACGCACTTAGTTAATTATCATCCCTTCGCATCCATATTTTTTCTACTCTCTCCATTGATTAATAAAGTCATATTTTTTTGGCACACAAACAAAAAAATATATATATATAATATATAAACGAAGGAGGAAATATCGTCGATTCGAAACGTGACACAAATACGATGCGAAAATGAAACTTTATCATATTACTTTATACACACAAGTTAAAAGTTGTAGCGCTAGATGTTACATCTCGAAAACACAAAACGGTTTTTGAAAAAAAAAACACACGAAATGTAACAAAAGAAAAAGATTTATAATACAAACAACAAGCGCGTCGCGTACGGTCGCTTTTTGCTGCTCTCGCGAAGAACGTCAGTGCGAGCGAAAGATGAGGACGCGCAGAAAAAACAGCCAAACCGCTCTCGACTCGTCGAGTAAATACTAGGCGGGCAAAGTGCTTTCAATGCCGCCGTCGCTTTCTTCTAATCCGTACTATTTAAGCGCAAAAGCTGAACCGTTTGTGTTTTGCTTGGTTTTTTTTATTTCATAAACCGATTGTGATGCACGATAAGTTTTTCACCGGACGAACATTAATTCTGGGTGTCGCGACAACGATGGCATGTCAGTATGGTTGCATACCGACAACTACTAGAAAATTCTATTTTATGGATGTGTTTCGAGATTGACATAATGCACATGTAACACATAATTTACAGTTCGCACATAATGCAGTTTATGTATCATGTTTGCATTGAATTGCAGCTTATGTGCATCATGTACATAATATAAAGCATCGAACACAACAAAAAAATGTGTTAATTATTTGTATAAAAAAAACTCAATATTATAGAAAACATTATGTGTTAGTGTGGTTGCATACCACAAAAATGTGGAATAAATTTCGAATTTCTGATTAATTTAATGCGAAAAGACAACAAACGTCAAAAAAATTGCTGTGTAAAGCGAGTAATGTGAAAAGAATATGATAAAATGTGTTAAAATTTTCAATTGATGTCGAGGGAGAAATGGTTCATTCATGTCACGTCAAGAGAAAATTGTAAAACATAATTTATAATGCAGAAAAATATCAGTAACACATGCCGTTTTGCGAGTTGAGTGAGTGAGCGAGTGACGACGACGAGGCCGCGGCGGTGGTGGTATTGTTTTTGCTGCTGCTATTCCTGCCACACATTACCACACCGCCACTCTGCACACATTCGTATTTTTTTGTATGTGTAAGTGTTGCTCGCACACCCTGTAGCAGCATTTACATTCAATGCAAATAATTTCGTAATTATGCGCGCGCTATCTATATGCGTGTGTGTGTGTGTTTTTTTCTCGCGCTCGTATTCGTTTTGTTTGAACACGCGACGAAATTAGCATCAAATTAATCATTTAGCATATTGCCAGCGCACGCCCTCGAAAATGGTAAATTAGAAAACTGTCATTGACAATGCAATGTATAATTGTTAAGTACTAAGATGATGCTGGGCGATGGAAGAAGATTGCTGTGAGCTGGGGGTGTGGTGTGAGGGGACGCATTTGCAAGTCATATTTAAACAATATTAGCACTGTGCACGCTCATTTGCATATATTCGTTATTCGCCGCAATTGATTAACAAAATCAATACCGAGCACCCCGTCGACGATTATTAATTAGCCGTGTTGTAATGCTATGTTGACTCTTTATTTTTTTGTTGAAAAACTATATACATATGTATATGTATACAATATGTCGTAACGCTGCGAATGTACATGTATAATCTATTTATAGGCATTTTTACACACAAATATAAAATGTAACGATCGCTATTTATAAAAATACTTATAGGCGGATTTTGACGGGGGCCAGCACTTGCCAGAAAACGTAACATTTTTTTTTTGAGGCCACAAAATATGTAGGTATTTACACACATTCTGACGCGATAATATAATGCACACACATACATTTTATGCCACCATTTCACACCGCGTAAAATAATTGCTATAGAAATTTCGCACATACTCGCTTATTTCAACAACAAATTTCTATGTTAGGGATCTAGAATTGATTGATTGTGATAATTGCATTACATATTTGAATGTTTTTAAATAAAAGAATGAACAAATTACTGAATATTTTAAACATTTTCGGTTATTTTTGGCAAATTTTATATAATTTTTAAGTATAAACACAATATTGATGTGCTTACGATAATATAATGCACAAATTACGCAGGCTACATTTCACGCAACAACAATTTCCCATCAAATAAAAAACTACCAGTTATTTAACACATTTCCTTCTATATTAAAACATTTTTTTTAATATTTGTACACATATTAAATTGATCACCGTAAGCGTAAAATTGATGAAAAATATTATGTGAATAATATTTCTACATTCTNTTTGTTATTCATACAAGTAGGGATGATTAGTGTTGTGAAAATTGCGTATTAATATATTCTGAAGCACAATTTTGCATCGATAAAAAATCTGCTAGAAATTTTATCCATTTTTACCTATTTGAATAAGCTTTAAATAATTTTTGTTGTTTATCTAAGTGCCGATATTAATTTGATCATCGCTAGAAGCATAAAATTTATGCAAAATATTGTGAAATTCTCATATTCCTACATTCTGGCGCGATAATATCACGCACAAATGATCCAAGCTACATTTTATTCAACAATTTTGTATCGAAAACGTAATTGTTATACATTTTATTATGCATTTCAGTTTATTTTAATAATTTTTGTTATTTATACACAAGTAGGGGTGATTAGTGTTGTAAAAATATTGTAAAAATTACGTATTAATATATTCTGAAGCACAATTTTGTATCGAAAAAAAATCTGCTAGAAATTTTATCCATTTTTACCTATTTGAATAAGCTTTAAATAATTTTTGTTGTTTATCTAAGTGTCGATATTAATTTGATCATCGCTAGAAGCATAAAATTTATGCAAAATATTGCGAAATTCTCATATTCCTACATTCTGGCGCGATAATATCACCAACAAATGATCCAAGCTACATTTTATTCAACAATTTTGTATCGAAAACGTAATTGCTATACATTTTATTATGCATTTCAGTTTATTTTAATAATTTTTGTTATTTATACACAAGTAGGGGTGATTAGTGTTGTGAAAATATTGTGAAAATTACATATTTTGTAGCGATAATATCAAGCACGAATTGCACGAGATACAGAAATTTTTATCTATTTGAATAAGCTATAAATAATTTTTGTTATTTATCTAAGTAGCGAGATTAATTCCTAGAAGCATAAAATTTATAAAAAATATTCTCATATTTCCACATTCTGAAATGATAATATGAGAAATTTTATACATTTTTGTTTATTTTAACAAGTTTTATATAATTTTTCTTCATTATCCAAGCAGACAGTAATTTAATCATTAAAATTTAAATAAAACGTACAACCACAAACTACACGTATGTTATAAATTTGATAGAATTAGTTTAATAGAATTTTCGTATAATATACATATTTTTATGACTGTAACAAGTTTTAATATGATTTAAGTAGACTTATTAATTTAAGCACCGACAGCATAAAATTGCTAAAATATATTTTAATGAAGATTACATCATGGATATATTTATTAGAATTATCATAAAATTTTAATTAAACGTACAACCGCGCGTCCTATAAATTTGCTAAAATTACTTAATAACGCGATGATTTTCCGGCTTTAAAATATTTTTATCAGCATGACTACTTGCAAGCAATTTAATAAAGTTGCTTAGTCAAGCGCATTAATTTAAGAACAAAATTGATAAAAAATTTGGATGGAAAAAGGCACATTCTTTTGTTAGCTCGCTATTTCGAATGATTTCTTGTCGTCCAAAATTTGTTTTAACAGAAAGAGCAAATTTTTTTAGCAAATTTGTATGCGTATTTATTCAGCCATACTAATTTACGCATAAATTGTTGAAAATTCATGGAAAAGACATCTCTTTATTTTTTATTTTTTATTTTTTTCTGTTAGTATCAATAATGATTTTTGCGCCGAATTTGCATTCAATTTCGTAGAAATGTTTAGTCGACAAGAACATAGGAAGCATGTAATAAAAATTGTGTGCGGCGAAAAGAGGTTTTTAGCAAAATTGCATGGCGATTTTCCGAGTACAATGTCCCATGTGTGCTGGTTCTTTACTCGTAAAAAATTCGCCTCACACAAAGAAAGTCACTATACAAGGCCCAAATTATATTTTTGCAAATATTTCCGCACCAATTATTGTTTATATAATAAATATTAAAAAGTTGGAAAAGACATTTTTAGATAATTTTTACTCAGTTTGCAATTATTTATTTTGTGTAAATGTTCAGTTGGTTGCATTAATTTACGTCAATAAGCATAAAATTTTTGAAAATTATGAAATTTGTCATTTTCGCAGCGTGTATTTCGATCATAGTATTTTTTTGCTTTTTCTTTTTATAATTTCTTGTTGATTTTCCATTTCATTTTGAATGATTGTTTAGTTGGTCGCATATTTAGACTAATAAGCATAAAATTTCTGTCTTTTTTGCAGTGTGTATTTCGTAAATGGTGAATTATTTTGTATTTTTAAAATATTTTTTTTTGTTGATTCTCTGTTTCATTTTGAATACTTGTGAAGTTGGTTGCATTAGTTTACGCCAATAAATGTTGAATTTGTCAATTTTTGCAGCGTGTAATTTGGCCACAATATGTTTTTTTTAACTTCTTATTAATTTTCTATTTCATTCTGAATTATAGTTTAGTTGGTTGCAAAAATTAAAGCAAATAAGCATAAAATTTCCCCTAAAAAAAAAGTTAAATTTGTTGCCTTTTTTTTCCTGGCAGCATGCATTTGGTACAGATTATTTATTCCGTTTTTGTTGGAATTTGTATGAAATAGCGCAAAGAGCGTAACAGTTGCATTTGGCCAACGGGCCGGGGCGGCAGCGGCGGCACATAATAGATAATAAAAATGTAATTAAGCGAAATTAGAGAAAAACAAACAGTAGGCAACGAACCGTCGAGGTGCAATAATTCATTTTAATTGCATTAGATGGCGGACGTATTTACATTTTGCAATAAAATCCAGCCCGGTCGCATTATAATACTGTATACACATACACTACATATTTATATTGCAAAACAAAATAGAAAGTCTGTGTGTGCATGTATGTATGCAAGTATGTTCTTGCTTGCTTGCTTGTTGCCCGCCTTACGTATTATCATTAAAACGTCGCACAGCAAATTTATACGGGGGAAAATAGATTTTTGTGCGCAAGGTGGTGTAGCCGGCCACTATACGTGTGTGTGTGTGTACATTTACATAATTCACGTTGTACTTATTTTGTGTAACGCGCTCGCGTCGCCGAAAAACCGCATAAAATAGTTTCTGGCGCAGCGTGTTATAATATTCTGTTGTTGTTGTTGTTGTTGTTGCATAAATATAGTTCTTTTTTAAACCAAACACAACACTATATCTATCTAGCTATGTTTGTATAATATTCGGTATGTTTATGTGCATAAAAAGCAGCGAGCGAGATTATTTTGCACTTGGATATTGAAAAGCATCGACGTATTATTCAAATTGGAAATATGCAAATGCATATTATTCAATTATTTTAAGCTAAGAATTAGGTATATCGCAAGCGCAGGGTAAAAAATGATACCGTTTTTGTTTCTACTCAGAAATATACGCCAATACATTGTTGTAATATTGAAATAGTTGAAATGTTTCATATAATATATTATTCAGAAATATTTTCCATTCCTCGCGATAACAAACAATTAAAATTTGAGAACTTTTATGCCGTGTGTGTGTGTGCGTGTATGGTATATGCAAATACAAAAACACAAATGTTAAAAATAGATTGTAATTTTTTTTTCGTTGTTTATTGTTGTTTTGTTGCTTGCGAAATGATAACAAACTGAATGGATTCGTGTATGTATGTAAAAAACAACGCTGGCAACCAAACTAGCACATTCTAACAAAAAATGCATTTTAATTTTAAGTCAATGATATTAAGTCAAATTCACGGCCAGATAATGCGATAACTAATCTCTGATAATGATAACACAAAAATTTAATTTTATCAATTTAGATATAAATTTAATCAAATTTTGAATTTGTGCTAAGATTTATAGACAACCAAACTAACATTCAAACAAAGAATGCAATTTTTAATGAGATAAATAATGTTATCAAATGAAATATTTATGGTTGAGGGAACAATCAAATTGTGATTATGCCGGTAAGCAAACTAACAATTATAAAATTTCATCTAATCTCGATTATTAATGATAAAGAACAATATTTAAGTCATGTTAGAAGTTAATTTCTCGCCGAGTGGGAAACAATCAAATTGCTATTATGCTAAGACAAAGGATGAAGTTTTGAGCGTCGCTCGGCGACGGCAACGTCAAATTGGCCACCGATAGATGCAATTCCTGCTACATCAATTTTTTGCCTACGATTTTTTTCTTTTTTGATAAATGAGGGAAAAATGTACAGTACGTAGTGGACCCCTCGGAGTTGTCGAAAAAAAACGCACGCCACGATGGAATAAATGGGGGAGAAAACAAACTTGCGCCTTGCGACGCTTTGGATACGCGAGAGCGTCGGGTCGACGCGGGGGTTGGAGCGCGCGTCAATACACACACACTCACAGCCACAATATAATATATATAAATGGCAAAAATATATAATACCGCGATGCACGACGTAATTAATGTAATAGAAATGTAAGTAAAGTACTTACGCGGCGATACTTTTCGATAATGGCCAACGTTCCATTGATGCCTGATACTTCATGTTCTCGATCTGTTTTTTCAATGCGTCTTTGTCCATTGCTGCGATTGTACTGGCGTCCATCGGGTGGGGTTGGCGACGTGCGCGGCGCACGCAAGCGTCGTTTCGTCGGTGGGCTAGCTAGTTGATGGCGTCGCAACGAGACGGCGCCCTGTTTGTTCTCACTTCTCCGCACACGCTCGCTGCAATTGAAATATAACGCTGCTTTTACATTAACATTCGCTTTATTATATAAAAGCGCGCAAATTTTAATCATCGCATATTGACTATTTCGATTGCATAGAGTAGTAATACTACAATAGTAGTGTATATAATCCACTCCGTTTTTCTAGATCTCTCGACTATGCACTACTATACAACAGCACATACGGATGAAAAGTTTTATATGCCGGTGGGGTGGCGGCGGCTGTGGCAGGCAGGCAGGAAGGGGGGCGGGTGGAAATAATAGCCGTTTAGCAAGACATTTTTCACACTACATTTTGCTAGGAAATTGTTAAAAATGGACGAGGCCACTAAATAAATCGTGGCAGAACGCTAAATTAAAAACACAATATAAATCATAAACGGCCAAAATAATTTTTCCTTAAAATAAGTTTTGTTTTCAAAAATTATGTCATTAAAACCGCACACGACTTTTTGTTTGTCTATCGAAATCTTGCAATACAAATTTCTAACTTTTACTACTACTACTACATCATGCGCAATCAAAACCGCACGTTATAATTATTATAATTATATAACAAGTTCAAATCTGGCGCGTTTTAATTAATCCCTATACGCAATTACCAAATTAGATGGTGTTGATGATGCACAAAAAACAACAACAACACCTTCACCGCTCACACCGCTGCTCAATTAACTATGCACAGTCGGCTCTAATTCAAGGTGTATATATACAATATATAACGCGACGCCGCTGTGGGAAAGTATTATTGATAAGAATACGCGTCAAAAAAAAAAAACATACAAATAATTTTTTGTGTTTAACATGCTAATAAATAACACAAATCTATTTTCGAGCGATATTTCATTGTATGTTTGTTATCGATTGTGTGACGTGTGAATATGAAATCTTTTTTAGATGGAATTAATTTGTTGATTAAATATTTAATAAACAATTAACAAAAATTTAAAGCAGAAATATTTTTTTACAAAAATACACTGCTTGTTTTTTTATTACATTTATATTATTTGCGTAGATATATATATATATAAATGTGTGATATTTTATCTATTTTGCAAATATTTATTTATCATTATCTATTATTGTGATGTGTATGCATATATGTATACATATGTGGAATATATGTATGAATGCCAATATCTATTTCCGTGAAGCCCTTTTTCTGCGAGCGTACGAACGCATTTTCTACGGCTTCCTCGCATCGCATTCGAACGACGACGATCAAATTACGAAACGGCGATTAAAAATGCATTCGGTGATGGTGGGCGCCGCATATATGTGTATGTGTATGTATGCGTGCCGTACGGAATTTAATGGACGTAATTTATTTCGGACGATTTTCGGGGAAATCAGGCAAATCTCATGAGTAATAACTTTGGCTTTTCGAAACTTTATATATTTTCCTGAGAGCGCATTGCATGGAAAAACACTCGTACACATACACACATATATACAATATATATATAAACGACACAAAGAAGTTTACTTTAACTTTGGCTTAATTTAATTTTCAGCGAATGTATTTTATTTATTTTTGCGTGCCCCCAGCCAAAACTCCAGCCACTATACAATACATATTACTTTCGAGTGGAAATTTTCACAATTTTTATTCAATTTTCATATCTTTCGTGCGAATTTTGAACAAAATTTTTAAATGCTTTTAGAATTTTGTGCAGATACGTAAAAAGCTACAATATAGCAAAAATTTCCAGAAAATTTTATGCAAATTCAAGGATTTGGTGGTGGATTTATGGAAATGTGTTAAAACTTTTTCTCAATGCAAATGCGGTTGCATTATGTCGCGCAGAATGAACTCGAAATTGTTGATAATTAATTTGCCCCCCACACACACAAACACATAACATAGCAACTTGCATCAGAGTATTTAAGTACATAGTTGCTTGTTGTTTTGTGTGTATATAGTATAGCTGCTGCAGCGCATATACATATAGTTTTGGCTGAGACAATAAAAATTAGCGCGCGCAAACTTCCATACTAGTTAGATGTTCCACTTATTACTATTACATGATGCTCTGCGGCAAGCGATGATGGCAGAATAAACATGCGAAGCGTGCGGAGGCGGTGTTTGGGTGATGTGGGGACGATGACGAGGAACGAGGAGATGATGGAGGCTCAATTCGCCGCCGCTCACATCTTCCGTATTTATTTTCGCACACACATACACATACACATACGTATAGCGCGCGCGGGTGGTGCAAAAAAAAACGAGGAAAAACAAATTAATTGCATTTTCGACTGAAAGCTTTTTCGTCGATATCGATCCGCTGGCACCAAGCGCGCACCATCAATTTAGCAAATTAAATGCTATATGCAACCAACTATACATTTATGAAAAATTTTATTATAAAATCGATGCGATGACATATTTCACGAGTTAATTATAATTTTATTAATTTCGTTAATTACATCGTTTACGAGCAGTGGAACAACAAAAACACACACAGCAACTTATATAGTATACTATATATATATATATATACATGGCAGGAAATTGCATTTATTAATTTTATCCCGTTTACCATTTTTTTTCTGCTTCTTCGCCCACCGCCACCGTCTCGTTTTATTTATACATTAATTAAAATTTGTACCTTTCAATGTATAATGTAATTTATTAAATATTGAGCTCGAAATGGAAATCATCTCCCCCTATTTGAGCGACGACAATCGTTTACGTTTTTCCCAATTTTCGCGACGCAAATTGAATTTCGTCTCCCGCTAAATGTATATACAGATATATAATAATAAATTAATATCGTGCTGCAGCAACTTTCCTGCCGCAATTAATTGATAATTCCTCTTTTTTTTGTTGTGTCGTGTGATTGAGGACTTTCACGTTTGTTAATATGCATTATCATTTTCTCTCGGCTGTGGCGCGAGCGTGGGAAAAACGCTGCTAAATATTGTGTGCGCGACGCGCTCCGCTAATTAATTCGGAGCGGCGTCGATTTGAATTTGCGATCTTTTGGACTAATTACATTTATTACTCAATCGCGCGCGCGCGCGTTTTAATTTTCGGGGACGGTGTATATAATGAGCGGCCGAGCCATATACGATAGTGAAAGTGAGTGAAAGTAATTGTGTGTGAGCCGCCACGTTTGCACTTTATAAAATATGCAGTTTTGTATGTATATGATGATGGTTAATAGACAACCAGCTGTGCGTATTATCTCGGTGCAGCAAATTGGCCACAGATGGCAGTATAACTATTTTTTTGACTTTTTCAATTTTTTGATTACTTAAAAACAGTTTAAATCAAACAAAATATGTAATTGAAAATGATAATTAATGCGATTTTGTTTTTTTTTTCAATTTTTTCACGTACCTTACATGATTTTTCACCTAACTTTTTGGTCAAAAGATTGTTTTTTCTAAAATTACCCAACCCTTTACAATTCCCTAACTTCAAACTTATTTATATATCAAAATTCTTTAAAACATATCACATTTTTAGGATTTTCTTTATTGATTTTCGGCAATTTTCCACCACAAAATGGTTTCTATTAATCTACATTTTAGGCAACTTTGCATACTTAAACGCCATAAAGCTGCTTGGCCGCCTCATTGCACAATAACTTGTAGATTTGCGATAATGCAGGCGGCGGCGACGACGACGACATCACCGCTTCCTTCAAAAATGCTAAAACAATTTGCATTTTGACGCATTCACTTCTTTTTTATTATTAAATGAACCAAACTTAATTAGGTATAGAGTCGCTGTGTGCGCGCATGTAAACACGTCGAACGTTAATTATCGAAGTCAATTCTTTCCTTTTTTTGTTGTTCGCTTCGGCTTTATCAATTCGAACTGGCGGCGTTATAAATATTGTATGTGTTTTCGTGCGCGCTGATAGATGGAATAAAATATTTTATTATACGGTCATGATGGCGGGCGCGCAGAAATAAATTTATATTAGACGAAATTTCGCTTCTTGTTTTCTCTCTGTCTGTATAATTTTTTTTTGTGTAGTTGTTGTTGTTGTTGGTGTGACAAGCGATGAGTTATCGTCCGATTAGTACGGCGGCGTCAATTTTCATACCGTTTCCGAGACATTAGCGGAGTAGTGGATTGGAAGGCGGCGAAAGTGTGTGTGCGTAGTATGTGTAGTAGGAAAGTGCCGCCGTGGTGGTGGTGGTGTCATCGATCTCGGCCGCAAAATTTACTTACAAACATCTACATTATATATGTTTTCGGTGGTTTTCAGGGTGGGTATATTGCGGGGATGCCGCCGATAGCGCGCGTAGTTAATCCCAATTCCAACACACAAACATGGAAATTTAATCAGCCAACATCAAACACACATATTCGATTTCCATCGTAATAATTCGTTACTTTTTAATTAGGTTGCGCGCCTCATCGATTCATCATCGATCTTCACACGCTCAACTTAATACCATTTTTGCGTTTTTCAAACATTTTTTATGCAAATCCTTAAAGACTAGTCTACAATAGTCGTAGTGGTAGAGTCGTAAGATAGGTCGTTCAGGATTTTTGACAGTCGTTGGAGTGACAACTTCCGATCTTAACGTAGTCGTGGTTCTAGTCGTTCGAGTAGATTCAATTTCTATTCCAACGACTACGACCATGGCCAATCTGAGGCCATCCCGAAACGCAATGTCATATTTTTTGAAAAGTTTGACGTTTCCTATCTGATTTCTGATTAGCTGTACGCCGCGGTCTTAGAGACTGAATGTAGACACGATGCTCATATGCGACTGCGTCTACACCTTAAGACTCTACGACTACGACTATTGTAGACCCGCCTTAAAAGTTACGATGGAAAATCAACATGCAAAGAAAATCCATCCTATGTTTAAGAATTTCGTGGATATACTGAAAATTATTTAAAATATTTATGTAATAAGTGCATAAAAATGTTGTGAGAAGAAATTGGGCCAATTTATTATTTTATGCCAGTCTGTGCCAAAGTTGCAAACGTTATCGCTTGGCGTTTTTAACGTGGGCGCAGCACCATACACTACTTGCTGATAAAAACTCCTCGTCTACTATATGTATATAGTTTAATCTAGTCGGCGAATTGCCCAATTTTTGAAAGAAATGCAAATTTCGACTCTATATTGCGTATATATTATATATTCGCCATCGAGCGAATTGCATCCTCCTCCATTTCTCGTATTCTAATAAAGAAAAATTAATGCTCCGCGCGCAAGTTTTGCAATTGCACTACTACTACTTCTACCAGCAGCAGCAGCAGCAGCAGCACTTCCTCTCCGTTTTATTTAATTTTTTTCGCTCTCTTTCTCGCTCACACACACACACAATCTTTCTTCGTATTTTTGTTTGTTTCGTCGAGTGAATGTATTTTCTCATTTATTTTATTACTGAAGCGTATTGTATTGTTGCAAATGGGAAAAATCGATTCAAATTCGAGCGCATTTCGTCGACGTTTTTTGCCATTTAATTAATTTAAACGCGCTCATTATTGTGCTGCTGTTAGTTGCGCGCCCCAGCACCCTCTCTCTCGCATCTAAAAATCATTCCAAAATAATCACATTATACCTACCTATCTTCTATATAGATGTAACGACCAACAACAACAATAAATTGGATTGAATAAAACATATATGCTGCGCTCGTATCGTCCGAAAATCTTAGCGATCAAAAACTCGCCGCGCGCGCGCGCTTATGTTTATTAAACACCACTCGAAATCTCCGACGGGGAGAAGGCTTCTCGTTTCGTTCATTTGTTCATCTCGAATTCGTGATCCAATTTGCTGCTGCTGTTGCTGCTACAACTTGATAAACAATCAAACTTCGCAGAATTATAATAATTATATTCTAGCAAATTGAAATCTAAATTAAATTTACAAAACGCCCATGCACTCACTGACAGATAGACATATTGTTGTCGTACATGCTAATGGGAATTCATTTTTGCTTGCAATACTATAATTTATATGTGGTAGAGCTGCTATTCTTTTCTGATGGAAATTCGAATAAAGAAATATACTCAAAACTTTTTAAACAACCCTCGTAGTAGTATTGAGGATTTCATTGAAGTCGCGACTTGAATACATTGCTCAAATTCAGGTCTCGGCTTATAAAGGCCAAAAACCACCGCTTAGCAATTAGGCAATGTCAAGTATAGTGTTGTTAATAAAGAGCATTTGAATGTTTTTCAGAAAAAATGCTCCTTTATCATTAAAACGATCATTAAAATCAGTACAAAACAAGAGGTAGACAAATTGCATAAATTAAGGTAATATTGTCACAAAAAAAAACGCTAGAAGTACATTTTACTTTGACATATTTTTGAAAATTTAAATTTGATGTTTCCCGACCATGGAACGTCGATGCTTTCGGTGGTTAAGCCCAAACTCAACCCGTAATACTTAAAAATGTGCATATTATATTTATTAGTAGTAAAAACATAGTTCATTGTCGTTGGTTCATTGAAAACTATACAGAAATTTGCAAAAATATGCAATATTTTACGACATATTTATCGAGCGGGGTCATCTCGTTTTTCTGCTGGTAAAAGGATCCGTTGACGCGGGGTCGCTTTGCGACATTTCAGTCAAGTCTACAACTTTATTCTTTATTTACCAGAGATTGTTTCACGACTTTAACCAATTTTGTTCGAGGGATGTTTTGCGACTTTATTCCCGTTTTTCAGTTTTTTTTTTCAGTTGGCTATCACGCAGTCGCTCCATGACTTTTCTATCTCTTAATTCTCGTTTGCGTCAAACGGCATTTACTCCCTGAAAACGTGCAATCCATGTGGACATTGCGGATAAAATATGTTGATGGATGGCGAGCGTGCGTCAATTATGGAACGGCGCGCTTATGAAATGAACGATTTGAATGCGCGAATCGATCGCGCTGCTGCTGTTGCTGCGGCTATTAAATAATTATTATTAAAGTAGAACTAGATTTTTAAAACGGAGTGCACGCTCGTTCACTTCTCGCACCGCGCGCGCATTTTCCCTCTCGCTCCCATTAGCACACACACTCACTCGCTCGCGCTTACTTAAGAGACCTTACTTACTTCAGCTCGCTCACATAAAACTAGGAAAAGAAAGGCGCACACATACACACACCGCAAGCAAATAGCAGGCCTTCATGCAGCAGCGAGAAAGACAACGCTTATGCCACGGCCTATAAGCGCGTGAAATACACACGACTATTAATATAAAAATACAAGAATAAAAAAAAAATCAACGCCGACGAAATGGACAACTTTCCAATTGTTGTGCCTTATGTTGGCTTGGAGGAGTGGGAGCGAAACGGCGTTATGCCGACTTTGAATGCATCAGACAAATGCAGCACGAGAAATATTGTCTTTAAGCCAGCAGTATTGTCGACAACGACAACGCGCGCGAACCTTTTTTTTCCTTCTTCTATACTTTGGTGAATGGTAGAGACGAGGACGGATTGTATACTACTCGCACAGACAAAGACAGTCAATTGAAAATCGTACGTGTGTGTTAGTGCTCACCGCACACATAATTTTTTTACTTCTTCGTTGTTCTTGTAAATGTTGTGTATATGTGTGTAGTTCTTTTGGGGGGGTATTTGACTGATTTTTATTAACTTTTCAAAGTAACTCACTTAGTGTGCGCTGAAATTGTATGCGTTACGGTTGCGCTCTAAGGCAGCCGAATATTATGAACGTACGTGTGTTGGTGCGCGATATTATCACTATATAGCAGGATTTTAACAACACATACGCAACATTTTTAACATCAACAACACATTTGTGATATAATATAGATTTATACATAAATACGCCAAAATGGTAAGCGATATTATATTACATGTCATTATTATGATTATTACATTTTTTCTATAAACTAAATCAAGGCGAGCAACTGTTATTTTATCGCGACGACGCTAAAATTATGCAATTCGAACGACATTGTCCATCCATGCTATGTGTATGCTAAAAAATGGACAACAAAACAGTGCTAGTAGGTCATTTTTAAATAATTCATTTCCTTCATTATATAATATAATGGAATGGATGTAGGAAATGTTAAAAGATTGCAATATTACATTTGATTGAATAGTAGGTATAGTAGAAAAAAACAAAACAACAACAACAACAACAAGGGGAAACAAATTTTTGTTTCGCAAGCGAGGAGAGCAAACAAACGAACAATACACGTGTGCGTCGAAAAATAAAAAAAAACAGCAACAACGCGATTGAAACAAAACATTGCTGTTGTTACATTCGCGTGCGATATGTAATAATTAACCAGCCATTTAACCATAGATTACCAAATATTTTTTTCCCGTCCATTCGCCACGCAATTAAATTTGATATTGGTACAGCGTATTGTATGTATACTTTATATATACTTTTTTTTCTTTACATAACGCCGCGGTATGGCATAGCAAACGATTCTAGTAACTTTCTAACTGAGTTTCGATGAATATTTATCGATAGAAATTTTTGGCGATTTGCAAGTTCGTCTAGAAACTGTCACAAAATATGGGTTGCGGGAAAGTTATTATAGCTATTTTTAGGTTAGGTTAATGTGGCAGAGCATAAAAAATTATTTTTTTGATAAAATTTGTAAATGTTAACAATCAAAAATTTCTTATCTATATGGAAGATATGTTATTCTAGAATTAATTTTGTTGTTGTAGCTGTTGTTGTTGTTGTAGAAAGTGTCTCGTTCGGTGTATTTTAAATGCAGCGCAAAGTAACCCAAATGAAAATATCGAGGTAAAGTAGAACACTTGACTAGCAGCAGCAACACTATATAGTATGTATAAAATATATATAAAAACGAAATAAATTGTGAATGAATGGGAAAAAATCGCAGCACAGCCATGCATAAAATATTTTCGCCAACGAGAAAGAAAGAATGAATAATAAATAAATAAATAGAGGTAAAAAAAGTATAACAACAATTTTATTATGATTGTAATTATTTATTATTAGAATGGAAAGTAAATCCTGATGGATTTTAAGGCCAAAATACCAGCCAGCTTGAGCGCAGTGCGTATTTGCTACGTACAACATATAGAATTTCGTGCGCGCTTTCACTTATACATGTAGTAGGCATATATATCCACTTACGTCGGCTGTTTTACTCATAAGTTTTGTTTCCCATTTAGTTTTTTTTGTTGTTGTTATTCTTTCTTTCTTTCTATATCTAATTGTCCGGCAGCCAATTAACAAACAACCGCCGAATTGAAAGTGATGTATTACATAACAGCATCATGTAAACACACAACCACACACACACGATGATGAGGGATGAAGTGGGTACTACTACTACAACATATATAGCCGGTTATGTTGCGTAAGAGATGTACGATGCGCGGAAAATCGATTCGTTCAAATAATCGCGCGAAAAATTACACATGTGACGTAATTTCTTCAGCGCTCGTTCGCTGGCTGTTTTATTCTCCCGCTGCTGCCTTGAAACACATACATCTACAGTGTGTTTGTGTTGCGCGACTTGCGAAACGACGACGCTAATTAACGATATATGGCGCGCGCGCGCCTTGAATTCAGCTAATTAAGTGGCTGTGCTGTTGCAAAATGCGCGCGCCAAATTATGTCGCCGATGTGGGCATGGAAATTTTCGATTCGCTTCCGAGTTGTCAATGACACGTTGAAGTTGTTTTATGGCCCTTGAATTCAGTTAATTGATTGTCGATTGCGAAAGGTATAAAATAATGTCGCAAATATTGGTAAAATTTTGTTATTTGCTTCCAAGTTATCAATGACACATTGAAGTTTGTTTGGGAGCTGCCATAAATGAAAATAATATTAGGCACTTTAAGGCGAAACCATAAATGAGTAAAATTTCGAGTACTCGAGTCGCTGATGTAGAAACATTTTTCAATTTGCTTACGAAGCTTTAAAGTTTTTAGGGTGCTGCCAATACTATACATACAGAAATACATACACCTGGTGGCTTGTGCGCCTTGAATTCCTTTAATTGATTGTCAATTGCAAAATGCGCAAAATGTAAATTTGTAAATGTAAATATCAGATGCATTTGTGCGTCTTGAATTCTGCGCAAAAGCTGCAAAATATCACCGATGCAGCTAGATTTTTGCGATTTGCTTCCAAGTTGCCAATGACGCATTACTATTTTTCTGGGCGCTGCCACTACTAATGCGAATAATATAAAGTGCCTTTAGGCACCTCGAATTCATTTAATTTGGAAAACGCGCAAAATGTAACTAATTGTTTTGATTCGCTTCCGAATTGCCAATGACGCATTCAAATTTTCGGGCAATTCAGGTTCCTGAATGCAGCCAATTAATTTAAAATGCGCAAAATGTCATCGCTTTTCGATTTCCTTCCGAGTTGTTGATGATGACGCATTAACAAGTTTTTTGGGCGCTGCCACTACTTTACAATATGAATAATATCGTGTATGAAAATAGATCAGGTGCGCGTTCAAGGACGACTTTTCAAAGCGATTGTCCTCGCCGAATGCCACCAATCACTTTTACATATATAAGTATACTTACGGCAGCAGCTAAATACCGTTTTGCGCTAATGTTACATAAAAAAAAACATATCATAGCAATGATACTCTAACAATAAACATGCACACACAATCCAACACCCAACACAACGGTGCGCATTGTTCGCATTCCACCTTCTAGCCGTTCAATTAGCGCGCGATCATGAATCTAATAATTCTACCATATGGAAAAAGAAACGAAAACGTTGCTGGACTTGCATTTGCGAAGCGGAAGTGTGATGATAATACACGCTGCTGCTGCTGCTTAATGGCCTGCGTGATATTTTAATATTTTAGCCAAATAATGCACACACATATCTAGCAATTACACGACGATGTGCAATTCGTTGTTGTTTGGAAAACGTTTGTTTTCTTCGCTGTTGTGTGAAATGTGGGAGTTTTTTTTCTTGCGCAACGGCATATATACGTTTGTGTTTATCTAATAATGACAAGTTTTGCATTTTAACACTTAATTGGCATCATTGTTGAAGCAACATACAAAATATATCATAGCTATTAATTAAAATTACACATACCTTTAACAGAATTTTGTCCAAATAAAAAAAAAGTTATTAAAACATTTCCAGCCATTATTTCTGCATCAACCTGCTGCTGCTGCTGCTGATTATTATTCTTATGTAATTTTACTGGATTTATCTCTCCAATAAAAACGAACGAAAACTGGTTTTTGAAAGTTGCTGTGTTTGGCTAAACAAAAATTGGTTGCTTTTTAGATTTGCCACTTTTATCATTTATAATGAAAACCGCAAGTTTTAATTCGCGCAAAAAAATGGGTCGAAAACCATTCAACTTGAACAAGTATGTCAAAATTTCACTCCGAAAAGTTTCTGGAACATATTTGTTTTTGATCAAAGAATGCGATTAAATTTTCTAGAAAATATTTTTCAATTAGGTATACCTTCTTGGTAATGTAATTTGGTGATTGTTGAATAACAACCTATGTAGGTAAATTGTCAATAACAATGTTAAATTTCTAATTTCTAAAAAGAGCAAATCAACTTTTTTGGGAAACATTCCAACTTAGGAATGCAATTTTTGAAAAATATCCCTCGCCATTGGGTATTATCTGCCTAAAAAATTCCAACATCAAAAATCGGCTGAAAAATTTGCAACCTTGTGATTTCTAAATTACACCTTTGGTCCATTTCCAAATATTAATAATAATTTTAAATATCATGCAATTTTTTATTTGCAAAAATGTGTTATCTATCTGAAAAACAAATCAAACAACTTTAAGAAGAAATTTTCATAATTGGCAAGCTGATTATAAATGCAAAGTGGTAATTTTTGAGCAACAGCTTGAGTCAATTCCCAATAAATTACGAATTACAAATTGGCAACAATTTTTGAATAATGTATATAATGCAGTAAGTAAAAAGTATGTTATTTACCAACAACGTGCGTACGTATGTACATTGCACATACTTTCAAAAATGACATAGAAAAAGGACTTTCAAATCGGACGCGAATCCAACAACAATCAATCAAAATACGAATTATGGTATAATTTTCTGGCAAACCGGCCAAAT
>JARJDW010014683.1:0-18169 GCA_030264715.1 Adinopsis sp. GC000173 | reverse complement strand
ACCCAAAAATAACTACTTTTTCATATTCCCTTCAAGTTTATTATTTAATTACTTTTTAATTATATACGTAGTACGTAATGCTCAATGATAAAAATCAAAATATTGCACTGCAATGTACATATTTATGCCTTTTTGTACTTGTAATACAGTAGTACATTAATTTTTATCTTTAATTCGGGCAATCGATAAAAAATATTTAAAAGTTACATTAGCGCTCATAAAAGCGATGATAAAATTTTATTTAAAAGTTATATCGTGTGAGGAGAGCACAGCAAAGTTTGAAAATTTGCTTAATAAAATACAATGTAAGTTATTGCTGCTGCATTTTTTCCAGCAAAGAGCCTACCTAAATCAAATTTCCTAATATCATTTTTATTAAATAAAAGCCGGCGTAGATTTAGAGTCACATACATTTAATAATAATTTAAGAATGTGTATATACGTCTACTAGCGCAGGGTAAAAGGGTCCGCAAAAAGGGGGAAAAGCAAATATGATGGAAACAAACATTTGCTATATTTGAAATTGAGGCTCGAAGGTCCTCTTAAATGATGTACTTAGTCACTTAATAAAGTTTAACAACAATGTATAATAAAATTTTTCATTGCAAAAATGATTTGCAATTTACAAGTGTAAGCATCCCTCCTAAGCGCAGTGATAGATTTCACATTTTTCACAGCTCCTTGCTTATAATAAATTTATTCTGCAGTGATTATTCAAGCTTTGTGTGCACGTCGAAATTCCCCCGGAAAAAAAATTGACTTAGTTTTTTCTTCCGAATAAATTTATTCATTACTTAGAGTTGTTTTATCAATACGCGCGCAAAGCACCCACAACTTCATTTATATTTTATAGAAAAATTAATTATTTTAGAAAGCCGCTGGCGCCCTCTCGGCCGCTTATTATGATTATTTTTATTATTTCTCTTATTATTACAACACAACATGCTGCATATAATTGCTGGAATAAATCTAAGCGTACTTTGTATATTTCGACTGCTATAAAAATAAAACATAAACTAATAATAAACATTACAACGACACATAAATAATAAACGCCATTATATTTTTGGTAATTAGAACCACACATATAACAAGAAGTTTCGTTTTGTTGTGTGAGAGAAGGCGAACTCTGGCAACCCATACCATACCCATACAACAAGAACACTCTAACATGCTACATAACATACAAAACCAAGAAAGAAAATATTTTATGACCAAATCATAAAGCAGACTCAGATATCATCTCCAATTAAAATAGTCGAAAAACAATCAGAATGTTTTGATATACATGTATAGTTTTTTGCTTGCTTCTCGGGCCGTTTAAATGTACAATAATTACGTCATTGCGCATAGTTAGCAGACGTGAAAATATTTGCATATATACTTATACTTGTACGCATCTAGTGGAAGGCGGCAAGGCAGGCGGCGTTCGTCGTCGTCGTCGTCGTCGCGTTTTGTTTTGCTTCCTTTTCGAATGTGGGGAAACGCTGATATGGGAATAGAGGGATCAGGATCACGGAAATTTGCGCAACACACCATTCGCACATTTGCACTTTGTTAGGGAAGGATTTAATGTTATGCATTTCAACGAAATTCTATAAAATATCTAAGAAAGGAAGAGAGGCGGCGGCGAAAAAAGGCAGAGTGGAAGAAGAAGGAAGCCGAGTGGTTTTTATGTTTGGATGTATGTATGTATGTATGTATGTATGTGTGTGTGCATGTGAAGGCGTCGTCGAAAATGCGGATTATGTTCTATTAAAATATTTATTTTTAGGTATACATACAGAGAGACAAATAACGCGCTCACGACTTTCTATTATTAATATACATACCAGTTTTTATAGCGCGAAGAAATATAATTATGATAAAACTTAAAAATATCGCATAAATGTTGAATAAAATAGAACGCAATGCTACAACATAGTTTAATATATATTTTGTAGCACATTCGCGTTTCATTCCTACGTGATTTTTCCAATGTAGATAGTTATACTACAACAAATTTTTTAAATATATAAAAATAGACGCGTACTACTACTACCACTACTACTTAAACATAAATAATATTGAATTAAAACTGCATCCGCAATGTTAAATAACATTACAGAAATAACCGAGGAGGAAATCAACGTAATTATTTTTTTCAGGTATAATTAAGATTGATTGTTAAGTAAACGCTTATTCTTTACCCAAAAACTAAAAATACATCGTACCAAATACATTTTACAACTAATTTAAATCCACCAACATTTATTTATCGCATCCTCCATACCCATAGATTGCGCAAATTCAATAAATCAGTAATTAGCTACCTATTTATAATTGTTAAATATAAAATGTGTTAAAAGCGGTAAAATTCGTGAAAAATCATCAATAATAATCACACTAAATTAAAAATTATGTTTACAAAATCGGCTGCCAAGTATTTTTGCAAGAATTATAAAGATTTTATTCGATGTGTGTTATGAAACTGAACTACTACGGCGCAACTACTACACGAAATAAGAAAAACATTATAATTGATTTTTAAATATTTTTGCACTCCACAAACATTATTTTATGAAAAATAATGATCCTCCTCCCATAATATATTCATATGATAATAATATTCGGTCCGTTATCCGGTTCGAAAATAAAGTTGAATATATATTAAATAAAATTAAAAAAAAAATGTTTAAACTCATTCAGTACTATTGACACAACTCCCATAAATTTTATCAATCACAATCTATAAATAATATTAAATGGCTTACATCTTTTATTACATTAAGTCTCCTTAAGCGTCATTAATATTAAAAATAACCTCGATATTTATTAGAGAGCATCGCTTAAGGGTGGCAATTAAAATAAAATGCTAGCTATACGTATTTTTATATAATACATATTCTTGATAATTTTTATTCAACTTATTTTTATCATTTTCTCTCTATGTGTGAATTCATAATATAAAAAATAACTGTTTTGTAATTGTAATTTATTTTATTTGGCAATAAAAACAGCTAAATCGCGAAAAAAAATATTTAAAATATTTTAATAAGCTTCTATTAACATATTCATCGATCGAATCTAGTTTTATTATTTTGTTTTTTTTTTATTCATCAAATTGCTATATGGGTATGCACAAACACAAAAGCCACCCCAGTGTATTTGGCAGACGATTTAGAAAATTGCGCAGTAATTGTAGCATCAACCATCACCCCCGCCGAAAAACACGACGCTCTATAAGCGTTTTGCTAATTTAAAATTGCGCTAATTAGAAATATAATATGATATGTTCATTCATTACATGTAATTAACGCTCCGTGCATATAGTTTTTTATTACGCGCTTATCGTGCGTTAAATTTATTTTTTATCAGCTTCGCTGAAAATTTATTTAGATTATCTAATCAAAACTGGCATGGTATTGTGTTTTTTAATCATCGAACGTGAATGTGTGTTATTTTATTTATCGACATAATAAATAACAATTAAGAAAATAATTTAAGTTTGGATAGAATTGCGCTTATAATACTAAAAATATTCGATAATTTAATTAATACATGCGATTATAAAGCAACGGTCAATTTTTAATTAAATGGTTTTGATAAAAATATATTTTTTTGTATTAAATGCAAGAATTGGCGTTAACAATTAAGAAAATTTGATAAAATTGCTTATTATACCAAAGATATTCGATAATTTAATTAATACATGCGATTGTAAACCAACGGTCAATGTTTAATTAAAATAGTTTTGATAAAAATATATTTTTTTGTATTAAAAGCAAGAATTGGAGTTAATAATTGAGAAAATTTGATAAAATTGCTTATTATACCAAAGATATTCAATAATTTAATTAATACATGCGATTATAAATGTGTAATTAAAATAATTTTGATAAAAATAGATTTTTTTTATATTAAAAGGGACGAATTGGCGTTATTCGATGGGTGATAAAGATGATAATAAAGCGATAAAAAGTAAGCGTCGAGTATTATTTGTGAAATTTTGTAGAAAAATGAAATTAATTGTATATATCACCCTACGATCATAAAAAGATATTTCATCAAAGCGAAAATACAATAATAAAATAAAAGGAAGAACGTTGGTTTATTTTATGAATGCAATTTGATAAGAAAATTATTGGTGTAGAAAACGAAGTGGATGGTGGATGAGAGGAGAAGTAAGAATATAAGAAGAAGAAGAAGAAGAATAAAAAAAATAAAACGAAGAAGAAATATCACACGCACATATAATGTAATATTCGTAGTGTAGCGCCGCCACTGTGTGAAAACAGTAAGGCATTTGTGCGAGGTAAAAATAGAGATTTTGGGATGCAGAAAGAAGAGAGAGGAACAAAAAAAAATGATCATATAGGATGCAATGGTGCACGGTATGTAAACGGTCGGTCAGAAGCAAAGCGAGTAAGCAGCAGCCATGATGGCATAGCAAGAATAGGATAGCAACCTAAAGTGGCACCGAGAGCAAGTCCAAGTACTCCTCTCTCAAAGCGCGATAGGCGGTAAAGGCGGTAGGTCGAGCGCGCAAGTGTTCTGCACGCAGCAAAGTGCTGCGACTACCAACAATTGCAATTGTTACTCACTGCCGGTCGGGGGTTGTTTTCTAACGCGTACGCTACGCAAGTGCAACAACATAGTGTGTTATTATTATATTTTTATTTTATTTTTACTTCGAATACAACAACTTACATAACAACAATTCAACGCTCTCTCATGGATCAAACATCACTCAACAACATTCTGTGATTTTGTGCTGCGAATTTTAATAGTTATTACCTCGATTGTTAAAATCAAGTTTTACATTGAATTATTGCTTATTAATTTTATTGTAACGCAATAGAAAAAAGTAAGCATTATTACATTACTTCTACTACTACTCCTATTTATTATTACCAATCGTGTTTTAGTGTGAATTTATTATTTATTAAGTTTATTAACAATTTTCATTTGAATCAAAACAAACATGCTATGTGTGTTTGTTTAGTTAGAAAAGCAGAGTTAGAAAAAAATTGTGCTTGAGTGTTGTGTGTTATTTTACAATCATTGCTCGCAATATACAATACTGTGGATAAACTATTACGTATGATTTTATTATTTTTTATTATTTCATTAACTATATCTATGCTTTAGTAGAGTTTAGAATCATTTTTTTTTTCCGGTTGATTTTTGCATGTGTGATATTGTTAGGAAAAAAAATACGCGCATTAATATGTGTGCGTACGCATATTTGCCATGCACGTCGCTGTCGCGTTCCAATTTGCGAATATTTACACGAAAACGCAAATGAATTGTATAAACAAAATCTGTGCCGCGTTCGCCAATATTTTATTAATGTTAGATCAATTAAATTGCATTACGTTTGTATTGATTTTGCAATTATTGGGAACCAATCAGAAATAGACTTTTTTCTTGTACTTGTGTTGCGCACATCGACGCTAGTTTGCAGCATGCTTTTTACTATTTTTGCGCATATCCCCCAATTTTTGCCATTGCGCCATTGTCCACTTACTAATTTTTAGCGGATTATTGATTTTATATGTACGCGCTTTACGAATTACTATACCAATTGCATTCCACAAATCACGATTGTTCCAGCCAGCAGCAAGTAAGCGAATCGGGAAGAACGCGCGCGTTTCATTCATTTGTTTTTCCTCCTTTTTTTTCCTCTCTTCTCGAAAAATATTGAAAGAGAAAAAACACACCGCGCGCGTCGCGCTATTTTATTTCTCGCCGTTTAAAATATTTCGTGTAAATTAATCAAAAAACCGTAGGCGTTGTAATTGTCCAAGTAAATACTAATAAATAGAAGTCAGCTTTCTATTTTTAAAGGTTATTTCATAAATTATTTATCCACATGCTGTGTGATATCACACACGCTCTGCAATTTTTGTGTTCTATAATTCCAAACATATTTTATCGATTTGACATTGATTATTATGTGAAATAGATCCTTGTTTTATTATAAATTCGCTTAATTTATGTGCGTGTTTGTTGTTATTGTTGCCCGTTTAATTATTAACCAAAAAAAGCAGCGAATGCACTTCTGATTTAAATAAAGTTAAGGTCGGCGCGCGGATGCGAGATGTTTTTGTTTAATTCTCTCTGTTTTTTTTTTCTACTCGCAATGTGTGTAAGGCATTTCATGCACGATCGACATCTATTAGGAGGACGCTCAAGCAGAACGGATTTTCATTTGTTATTTGCCGCGCGCGCGTTTTTTTTTTCAAAAATTTTGTGATTAATCTAATTATGCTTTCATTACCGTAAAATCTAGTTTTAATTAACGCCGCCATTACATTAATTCTTGTGTGATAATTAACTAGTACGCATACAGGATGTTCCAAAAACGTCAAAACTCAAAACGTAATAAAATTTGTGATAAATACAGTTTTGTGCCTTGTAATCTTTGCGCACTATTTTATTAAGTTTGCGAGTTTAAGATGTTTTGGGGCATCCTGTACGAATTAGTTTGCCAGTTTAACTAATTAAGTGTTGTTTTCTTTGCAGAGTAATGTGCTGACGTTTACGCCTTTTGTTTTTCGTGCAAAAAAAACGCCCATCTCTAAAATCTAAGCGAGAAAGTTTCGGTTTTTTTCGATGCGCGCCGATTCCTAATTGCAAAAATACAATTCGGTATCAATTTCGAATAAAAGAAAAAGTAAGACGAAGAAAAAAAATATACGAATCGCCGACAATCAGGCGCTGCGCCAAACACACACGAAATATTCACCACGTACGCGTCAAGCGTGGTGTTTCAGTGGCGTAGGACTAGAACGGCTTAACCATTGGCGTAGAGATTGCCCCTTCAATTTGCCCAATGGGGGGCGATACCTCCCCAGAGCAGCAGTACTCGCTGCGATGGAATGATTTTCATTCCTCAATTCTATCATCATTTCGACATCTGCGTGATGAGGAGGATTTCGTCGATGTGACTCTCGCCTGCGATGGATGCTCGTTTACGGCTCATAAGGTGGTGCTGTCAGCATGCAGTCCTTACTTCAGACGGCTGCTTAAAGCTAATCCTTGCCAACACCCCATTGTTATACTTAGAGACGTTCAGCAAAAGGATATGGAGAGTTTATTAAGGTAAATTTTGGCGCAATTTATTATTTTCCACATACATGTACATTGTTTCAATTATATTGTTTAATTAAATTGCACGTTGTGCTTTTCTATAAACACACCAATTACGCGCCATCAAATTTAGCGAATGCGCCAATTCATTAGCGCCCATGCTTCAATTCCAATTGAATTTGCCACACAAACAATAAAAGCGGAATAAAATTGCAGGTTCATTGTGAAAATTGATTAATTTAACAGTATTTTTAGCTTAGTTTAAATGATTGGAACCACATGGCTTTGTGCGATGTGTTGATAAAGTTTGTTTCGCTAAGACATTCTTTAAATGCCTGCCGGGCGTAAAGGGAACTTTCGGGGGATAGATACGATACAATCATCGCATCATTTTCTCTTAAACAATATAAACAATTGCGTGTTTTTGGCGCGCGCAAAATGTTTGTGCGCGACGCTTTTTTTTTCTTTAAAGCCGTCTACACACAAACACACACACACACAGCCGATGATTAATTAATAAAAATGTTGTTGTACAAATTTCGTGGCCGCAACGAATGTATTTTTCATTGTGTCAACGTGCATGTATATGTAGTCATCGTAAAATAAGTTTGCATCATTTTCTCATCAGCCCACATGATTAAATTTAATACGTTCGGAAGAAGACAAACAATAAATATAAAAAAATATATACTTCTATATAAATAAGTTTGTGTTTCGCAAAACTAGTTTAATTAAATTTTCGCCGTCATTAATATGTGCACATGGAAAAAAATAAAACATGTTTTCTATTATTTGCCGAGCAAAAAAATAATTAAAAGCAAATGATTTATCGTCTGTAATTACAATACGTACATTCTTTTCATAAATTCTAACGGGTCGCAGATATATTATACATATATAAGTTTATTCTAATGCGGTGCGTTTAAAAAGTTGGAAAAAATAAATAAGCAGCACGCATGTGGGTGGATAGAAATGTGGGCTGCCCAAACAACACAATCCGCTTATTTTCATCGCTGCGAATTGAAAACAATTAAACTAATTGCGCGCGATTTTTTTACCATTGGCAAATTTGCAATTCGCAGAATGGAATAATTAATACATATGGTTATTTTTGCGAAATATCATATGAGCTGGCTTATAGAAAAAAATTCGTTTCGCAAAAAGAGTGTGTGTGCAAAAAACATACCAAATGCAAAACGCGCGACCTTCATTTGCTAATTACGAATTTGTGTAATTATTTGCACAAAATCTTTTTTGAGGTTGTTTATGTATTAGTAAACGATTTATTATTATTATCACGTTCTCGTACGGATTTTTTTTACCTTTCGTTCAAATAATTTAATCAACATTTAATCGCCGCAATTATCTACAATTTTAATAATAAATTCGAGTTTGCGTTTTATAATAATGAAAAATTGTTATGCAACGATGAAAACCGACAATTATCTCATCTTGTCCGAAAACGCTCTGAACCATTACCACACGATGATTGTATGGCCAAAGAGGTAATAAATTGATGATGCTAATTTTTTCCTTTTCTTGTATTGTTTTCAGGTTTATGTATAATGGTGAAGTACACATAGGTCAAGAACAATTAACGGATTTTTTAAAGACTGCACAAATGTTACAAGTTCGGGGACTGGCAGATGTGCCGGCTGGCGCTGGGGCACCAGGACAAAAAATCAATCCTGCTGATCAGAAAGTATCACCAGTGAGTAATTAAGAGATTTTTTTATATATATATTAATGTATCTGTATAGAGATTTGAAGAAGAAAGAGCAACAAAACAACGTTGACATCTTAATCTTTCAATCAGTTAAAATGTATAACGATCATTAATAGAACAAAAAAATATGCCAATTAATATTTGCTTTAAATACTTAATTTGATGGCTTCAAAACGAGGACTAATTAATCTTCTATTTTGTATATACATTTTTATCTCGGTAATTTTTAATTGCATACTTGACATTACGAAATTATTTTTCATAAAAAAATTCAATATTAAATTGCACATTAGCTTAATTTTTTTAACGTAATACTTGATATTTGATATTGAAAATGTATTAATTGTAAATTAATGAAAAAAAGTAGATTAAATCACTGATTAATTAGATTTTAGAAAGTTTTGCTACACTTAAAATTACGCGTAATTTACAGCATTAATATTGATGTAAAACTTTTAAATGTTATTGACATTCTCGAATCACAATTTGCTCAAAAATTTTCTACGCTTAAATATCAAACGAACATTGCGCTGGTACTGCTTTCTTATATTATACTATCGGATAATTGAGCGTTAATTAAATTAACATAGACAACACTTCTTCAAAAAAAAAATATTTTTATTCATCCGTTTTGGTTAGTTGTATGTAGTTTTTTATGTGCACATAGTTTTTAATGAGTACTTCCTCTCTCTTATAAAAATAAACACATACGTAATTGTTATAATTAATAATGAGCGATTTTAATTAATAAAGTCATAAATTCTCTTTCAAATTAATTCATTTAGGAATTGTCTGTGCGCGCAGCTGTTTACTTGCATTTTAAATAAATAATTAGACGACGCTCCGGAAAAAATCCACGCTGAATGAAGAAGAAAGTATGTAGGTACTATAGATTTCGTGTTTCGGCGCGTTATCTTCAAAATCAATCAGCCGATGAAGACGAAGAGAAAAAACATTCAATGAAATTTCGATTTATCGATGATTTTCTATCATTTATTAAATGTAAAGCGTAACAATTTTTTTAATAAGCGGATGTGTCTAATGATTTTTTTCTCTCGCCGAACATGTGCGTACATTTATTTCGAGTCGACAGCGAGCGAGAGAGAGAGCGAGCGAATTTGTCGTCGTCGCTTTATTTTTGATTTATAAATTATTTAAATATTTAATTAGATAATTTCATATATACCTAAATATATATAGCATAAAAAAGAGTTTGGACGATGTGTTAATAGATTACTTACAGGATATAGAATGTAACAAATCAAAGGTTTTCGATGATAATTAGCGCTTTTTTCTGCATCCTGTCATTATTCAAAAATGTTCGAATTTCGTAAATAATTTAACATTTAAATATAAAAGCGATTAATGTTATTAATCAGAATGTTTTTATGTTATACTTTTTACTAAATTTTATTATCAATAAAAAGTTTTTACTATATAAGTAGTTTACTAAAAATTCACTCAGCGCCGAATAAAATTTATTACGTATTACGAATGTGTTCGAATCAATATTTTTGAGTTGGTTGCTTATTAAGACGCCATCATTACGCAAAAATGGTCATGTTTGCCATTATTAGAATAAAATTGTGCTTAGTATTAGGCATTAATTAGATTATTATGGAGATTGTTTTGATTTATTTTTACGTTTTAAAATATGAGGAATTATAGCGTTTTATAGCTCGTTTTGATTATCTGGTATTTAAATTATTGTAAAATAAAGTTGAAATCTTGTTTTGCGTTAATAATGCAGAGAGAGGTAACTAACTAATAATGAAATAAACATTATACTATCTGTTTATGCGTGAGTTAATAATAATAAATTTTAATTCAATGTTTGAATGTTCACGCATCGGCAAGTCGGGAAGAAGTATTGATTTTGTTTTGTTATTGTGTATTGTAATATTTAATAATTTTTAGAATTCGGCATCATTGCCATGGTCGACGGATCGTTCAGATGCAATACGGGAGGGTGGACTGTCGCCACCGCCAGCAAAGCGATCGAGAAGTAGTGAACATAATAGAGGTAATTACACACCAGATCGGGGTAGAAGCCCATCGAGAGGCGATGCGGACATGCCAGAATCACTTTTAGGACAAGCGCTGGAAGGTGGGCCGACAATACACACAAATTCAGTAAGTATAGTAGAGAGATACTCGCATCATTTTTCTTCGGCATTGGCATTGTTGTGTATACAACGTGGTGTTTATTGTTATTTAAACTAGGAGCGAAAAGGAAATTCGGACTCATCGTTGCAAGCACAGTCAACGGGAGAAGATAGCAATAGCAGTGATACGGCGATGAGCGACCATGAAAGAGATCCCGTTACCCCAAAGACTGAACCCTCAGACTATCCTATGATGGATGATCACAACCCCTATAGTACGAATGGAGGACTAATGGATCAAACTAGAACACCTACGTTTCCAGGAGCTTTATTAGGATTACAAGGTAGTTTATTCATTGATGGCGAACGTTCTAACTTTAAATCGTGATTATGCATACGTTTGCAGGATTACCAGGACTGCTGCCAGGACCATCAGGGATGCACAATAGCGCCGATAGTTTCGGTAAGTTTTTTTTCTTTCTTTTAATATCATTTAGTTACATATTGTATTTTGCTCACAATAAAAACATACTATCCTATATATGAAAAAAGGAACGTGAAAGACTGTTTCTTACAACTTTTAACTTTAATCAGAAAAATGTCAGATTCGTACCATACACTTGTCATATGAACTGACAGTGGACATGAGTGGACTGTAGAAAATTTTTTTTGAAGCCAACACACAAAAAATTGCACACAAGGAAGGGAATTTTAAAAAGGAACAAAAAAAGGATAAAATACTTGACGTGTAATCGATGAACGCCTCAAAAAGCAACTTGATTTATTTACAAGCCGTCGCCTTACACATACACACACACGTTTACCGAGAGCTGAAAAAAAAACTGCAACATTTTAATATCCAAAAAATATGATTTATTTAACGCAACGACACAGAGAGAGAGTTGAAGCGCCTTCAATAATAATCATAATAGCAAATGGCTTTTCTCTTTTCCTGCTCGAAAACCGTTAAAATTTCCTGTGTTGTGTAGGCGTAATTACGACGCGTAAATAATATTAGATGCGGGGGGAGAGAGAGGGGCGGCCGGCCGCTCCTGCAATTGATCGGGCTTGGGAATCAAACATTGAGATTTTCTTCCTGTTTCACCACCCCTTGCACATCGGTCTATTGATTTATACTCGAGTCCGAGGATGGACGCCGTATAAGGTGGTACACTCACTAAACTACCCCTTGTATGTTTTCCCAATCATATTCCGAAGAGCGCGCACGCATTTCTATACACCCTTAAAACAATTGCGTGCAATTGCTCTTTGATACATTCTCTACACACTCGCACACGCTCTGATTTACTAAATAAATTCATCTAAAAGGTTTATTTATATATTACATACACATATACATACATATATACATATACCAATATATGTATATGTGTTGTATATGTAATAGCACATAAAGGTATAGACATAAATTTGGTGACTTGATTAATTTAGGAGTTTCTGTTATCATTTGATGGGTAGATGAGTCCGCCCTTGATAAGACGATTATCGACCGGTTTCCTTTGCTTTATTCATTATCGCTGCTGCTATATTATATAGCGAAATGTGTAGTTTAGATTAGTGAAAATTTCTAGTGCACAGCGAATTATTAATGGAAAACACGAGCTGAGGACGATTCGTTATAATTAAGGAAATATTGATTCGGTTTTGTTCGCTGCTTGTGTGCTGGTGCCGTTCGTTCGGTGGAAAGGCGTTGCGATTTTAAGTAAATATTATTAGCTAGGCGTTCGACACTCACACCACCGCCACAACCACCCGCCGCCAGAAAAAAACCGCACCGCTCCGCACTGCACCGCCAGAGAGGAAAAAAATTAACATTTCCTTGCGCGCGCGTTTCAATTAAACGCGAATTAAATCAAATGACTTAGACATTATCGATTTGCCAAACGCACCACAATAAAAACTGTTTTTATTTTATGCCTTCTTTTTTCTTCTTGGTTTTCTTTCTCCGCGTGTGTGTATGTGTGTGTGTGTGGGGGGATGGTAGTTGGCGGCGTTTCCGCATTATTTTCCTATTTTTTACATTCGTGTTACGCCGTTGAGTGTACTTGCATGTGTGGGTGAAGGAAGCAGAGGGAAATTTAAGTAAAATGGGAAATGGAGGAAACAGCCACAACATACGTCAGAGTTTTTGATATGGCCGGCCACATTCAATACTGAATATATATGTATTTTTATCGACCTTTCCACCTACAAGAAAGCACTTTGCGAAAGAAAAAAATATCCAATGATAAATAAGCGCTCTCTGCGTTATCAGCAACGCATTCTTGCAAAACATATTGTCATTTTTTCTGTGCCGAAACTCTTTATGTTTGGGCACAATCTATTGACAAGTCTATCTTTCTAGATCCATCACGAAATTTATTAACAAATTATGCATAGGCGGTATATATGTATGTACGACTAGTTAATTTTCTACGTTTGTAGTAAGCAAGCAAGCACATTTAAACAAAAAGGCCGAACACAAATTCAATTTTTGCTTGTAATCTATCACACAGCCAACATGTTTTATTCATTATTTGTCCCGGTTGGTTATTTTTTATGAATTTATTGTTCTATATGAACAATGAATCTTTCTTTCAGTAACAAACAAAATAATTTTTAATGTAGATGTTGTTAATGTTACGTGTACGGTATTTATGATTATTTCAAATGTTGATTAATGCAATATTATTGTTTAAATAATGTTTTCCTAAAAAAATAAAATTGCGGCCTTGAATTCGAGCTGAGCTTAACGAATTTTTTTTGCGAGCTGCCTGTTCAAACAATGCATTGATATTTATTGATATAGAATTTAATGAGTACTTAGTAAATTAGTTAATAAATAAAACAAAAGAATGGTGGATTAGTTATTTTGAAGGACGCGCTTTAAAAAAATATTTATATGATGTACACATACCTACATAGACAAGCAGCATATTTACGTGTTTCTCATATAAATAATTTATTAACCGTATTTGTTTGCCAATCGTAATTAAATTTAATTAATCATAGATGTACGTAGCATGTGTGTATGTGTGTGTGTACTCAAATTCATTGCGCATAAAACTAATTGTTCAATTAGGAGCAAGTTGAAAATTTGACAGCCGGCAAGGCAAGTTTTAAAATAAATTATTGTAAATTTAGAAAAGTTAATTTCACTGCGATTCAATGTTTGCTAATAATTTATTTTAAGAATTATTTTATAAATAATTCGCTATCAAGGTTTGCATACAATAGAATAGAATAGAAATTTTAAATTAAATAAGTTTTGCACCATTATCGTAATAATAGCGAACAAAATTGGCTATTTTCGATGTTGATTTACTTTTTTGAAAATTTCAAACTTATTTGGGTCAATTATTGAATGGATATTTTCTACGTAGCAAAAAAAGAAAACGAATTGGATTTAAAAGCATAGGCGTTAAATTAATTATGATAGATTTTAAGGATTGTGCAACTTACTCTAATTCATATGATAAAATCTCGTTTTTTTTAAGGAAAATTACATTAAATTGTTGTTAAATCACGTTCTTTTTTTGTACGAACGTATCCTTGAATGCATATGTATTAGTTTAGTTAATAAATAATTATTTTCGATGATTAATTTTATGGCCGCGAGTAATTCGCAAAATACAAAAACAACAATTTTACTGCATATGACATTAAAATTATCATACTTAATTGATGTTCTATATTCGATCCGACCGCAAATACGGGTTGTCAACGGTGGAAATAATAAAAAAAACGGCAGCCAGGCAGGCAGCAACCACTGTTGATTGGAACGACAATCAATTCGATTTTTAGGGCTTGATTATGCTCTGCATAAATTTAACAATGAGTGTCGTATTGCATTTTAAGTCAAAAAAAGAAAACGAAAAACAAATACAACATTGAAATGAGATAAAATCAAAGTCATGCTACTACCATGTGGCGTTTGTTGTGTTGTTGCTATATCTTAATATGTAATCGGAGACAATTCCAACGGCATATGGTCATATTTTTGCATCGCCACTTTATTATTGTTAATAATAAACACATCAAGTCGTCGTCAATGTAGGAAGAAATCAAATATGCGCTGCTGGGCAAAATTTATATCAAAATCGATTTCTTAAAGGTTTTAAGGATATTTTTAACTCAGTTGTCAAAAAATAAATAAATCATTTATGCCGTTAATCGCAACTTTATTGGTTTTATTTTTGCATTTATAGTGTATTAGTAATAAACATATCAAGTCTTCATAAATCTAATGTAAGGAATCAAATTGCTTGGCAAACTTTATATTTGATTCACTTTTTTCAAGATGATAGTGATTAAGTGTAATTCTTATCTAATTGTTTATTTAGAAGCCTATAATAAGTATAGAATATCAAATATCATCCTGCTAATGTATGAATTCAAATTGTCTGGTTGGGAAGAAGTGCGAATTTTATAACTAAATCGATTTCTTAGAGTTGTTAATTATTAATCCAGAATGTTGTATATTTATAAGCGTGAATATATTTAATTCAGTTGTCAAGGAACTAGTTTTCTAACAAATTTAATCATTTACACCATTAAGTTCATTGGTCGTATTTTTACATCTACACTTTATTATAAGTAATTCTATAATAAAAATACCTGAACATATCTAGTATCATCCACCTAATGCATGAAGTCAAATTGTCTGGTTGCGAAGAAGTGCGAATTTTATACTAAATCGATTTCTTAAAGTTGTTAAAGTTATTATTAATCCGCAATGTTGTATATTTATAAGCGTGAATATATTTAATTCAGTTGTTAAGAAACTAGTTTTCTAACAAATTTAATCATTTACACCATTAACTTCATGTTTTACTTTATTATTATCAATAAATACATGAAGCTGTATCTATACATCGATACACTTATTATTTATTTATTTATAAACTTCAATTGACAAAAGTATTTCTTTAATAAATGAATTTACTTACTACATCATTAACCGCACTTTCATTCGTTATATTTTAATAATAAATACATTTAACTTCTATCTATAATACAGGAAATAAGCACAAATTTTTATCTCTAAATCGATTTCTTAAATTTTTTAATCATATATACATACATATTGTTTATTTATAAGCATAGATATTTTTAACTCAGTTGTCAAAAAAGTAGTAACTCTAACAAATTTAATCATTTACGCCATTAACCGCAACTTCATTAAATGTTACATTATAAATAGAGAAGATGAAATCAATAATTTCAAATTTAATTTGTGTATTCCGTCGGCTGTTACATCATTGGTTGTAACTAAAATTATCCATCTATCTAGTGGATTAAAACGTAGCACACCATTTTTTTATTTTTACTTTAATATTGTAATAACAATAATAATAACGTTGCGCCGAGCATCAGATTATTTGATTTAATAAAATTATTTTGGTCGCGTTGTTGAGAATTCTCTTTTTTTGATAAATGTAACAACTTTTTATTTGATTAGGCAAACTTTTTCTTAACGTGATACACGTTGTAAATTTCTAATGCGAAAAATCGATCATTTTCCAGCGTGGAAAACGTCTTAAACGCCAACGAATTAATCTTGGAATGATGAAAACTTCTAGTTTAATTTTTACTGTCATTTAATAATTAAGCGATTATTTAACATCATAAATGACGCTTTATCTGCAGGTTTAATTAATTAACGCTATTACGACATGTTGATTAATGTGCGCCGCGCTGAAATTTCCACACCGCAAGATTTTATTAACTATTTTTGCGAACGTCTCAATTAATTTCTCAGATTTTCCCTGCGCACAAACACAGACACATACAGTGTAGCGACGAGGGCGACAATAACGTATTGTTTCAAGCACATACTTGCAACGAAACTAAAATATTATTTATGGATTCTGATGCTGCCTTGTTGGAATTGTCATGTTTATTATGTAGTCCACTTTGGCTCGTTTTTATTGTGCCATATTTTTACATTTGAACACCAAATAGATAAAGAGCATTTCGATGTGGTGCGCGTTTGTTAAATAACTTTCTATATTTGGTGATGAATCGAAATTTCACTTCGCTTCGAGGGCTTTTTCAATGCGTGAAGGCATCAAACAATTAACGCATTGATTATTCCAGATTAAAATGTTTATATTTTTCTTCGGTCGTCGTTGTTTGGTTTAGATAAATTTGTGTACATCCTTAAAACTAATCGCCTCACATAACATTAACTTACCAACATTGACGGACATTAGGCTCCTATTTGGAGTTAAAGATAGGCGCGTAATTTCCATAAATGACTAGGCATTTAACGTTTCGTGTTTTTTGTCTATTCTAAGGATGATGCTAGAAGAGTTGATCTAGAGCATTGAGTAATGCAATTGTAATTTTCTATCATAGGCTTTGTTTGATTCTAAGTACATCCTTAATTTATTGTTATTAAAATAATGGACCTTATAATTGGTTCGAATTGAAATCATTAAATGTAATTGTATGGCTCCACTATACTAAACGCTTAAAATTGCGAACGATTATTTAAACATCATTTTTTTCCTCTCTCTGTGTGTTGTGTGTGTGTGCGTATATGCTGATTGTTATTATTCTAACGGAGTTTGTAATCGAAATACGACCACGCAATGAAACTCTCACTGCCGAAATTTATTTTTATAGCGCGCCGCGCGCGAAGCAAGCAAGCAAGCAAAGGCGCGCAGATTTCTTACCCGAAAAAAAAAACAGAAAAAACTAAAATTTATGTTATGAATTATCAATAAAAAAATAATATTTTCGCTGAATAATAAAATGTATGAATTATATACGTACGCGCGCACAGCTAACGTATTTTTTATAAGCGAAATAAAATCTAATCATGAAATTCTACACTCCACTAGTAAAAAAACCTATAATTTAAATTATTATTATTATTTATACATTCCGTACGTACGCACTTCGATTTGTTCAAACAATACATGATTTGACTTCATGATCATACTAATTAGAATAATCGAATAATTAAATATTGTATCAAAATAAAATTATATTACTACAATACATAAATAGTAAAATGTGTTATTGAATCTGCAATCTATAGGTTCTGAAATTTCATAAATAAATAAGTAATAATTTGAAAAATGACGTTACAGTATCTTTAAGCACAGACAATATAATATATATATTATATTGTCTGTGCTTTAAGTTTAAGTCAAAAATACAAAATTTATTATGAATAATTGTCCAGTAAATAAATTACGTAAAGATTACCTTACCTACTGTGTTCGAAAGCACGATATTTTCTGGATGAATTTAC
>JARJDW010014680.1:0-26335 GCA_030264715.1 Adinopsis sp. GC000173 | reverse complement strand
GGAGTGCAAAAGCGAACATTTTCGCCATATTTTGATTTCTGTAAAGGAAAGAACGCAGTGCAAGCCGCCAAACAGTTACGTAACATGTATGATGATAAAGCCCTTAAAGAAGGGCAATGTCGAAATTGGTTTGAAAAATTCCTTTCGTGAGATTTTCCTCTTAAAGATGGCTAACGTTAAGGACGACCAGTTGGGCTTAATGAGAAAGATGACAATCGAACAATATGGAAAATACTTAATGCATTAAAGTTTTTTCTATTTATAACAAAAACTCTCTTATTTTATTGAACAAATCGGCAATTACTTAGTTGCCAACCCAAAAATTTTTAAAATCTGTTAATTGACTGTTGGCCCACGCTATTTTGTGCAATGTTTTCATCTTGAAGTGTTGATATTAATATTTTAATACAGTCCACGGATAATCAATTTTATTATATAATATGAAATATATATCTGTATATTTCTTACGCCTCCACATATTAACGAAACCAAATTTTAGCAATATTCAAAATATTATAAATGGAGAATCCAATTAAATTATATTAAATTTAACAAAGTCTAAACAAACATAAGTATAAATAATATTTCATTAATTAAACATTTAATTGGTGTGTTTGTAATTTGATTCACTAAATATTTTAAATGTAATGTATATTTGGTAACGTTAAAAACACAATAGGTTTCAATTTGTTTTTTTTTACATTGAAATATGATTCTATACGTTTATATTGACAATTTGCCAGTCGATTCGAATTTACATAAAATGTATTTACATAACACTTTTTTAAATATCTTGAACCATTTTCAATTAGGTATTCGACAAAGAAGTGGAAAAACTCAATTCTCCGATGTGTAAATCAAATTTGAATTTATTTACGTTGAATATAATATAATATAGTATTTTGATTCGATGTATTAAATTTGCATTTATTATTTGCAAAACGTCTTCACTCTGAATTACACAATTTCATTTCGCCCATAATTCAAATTTATATGCAACACGTATACGGTGTATTTGCTGCCTCTATGTACGTCTTTTTTTTGTTCGGGGGAAATAAAAATCGTCGTTTAATCCGCGCGCCAGATCGAAACTGTAAAGCATCATGCAACGTCATAAATTCAAATTTTGCGCTCTCGATGCGTCGTGCGCGCCGCCGCTTTGTTATGTGAAAACAATTTTTTAATAACGCAAAATGTCAATTTGGATTGAATTTGATCGTCATTCATCACATCCCATAAATCTTATCTAGCGCACTAAATGCCGCTATTTTCACTCGAAAACTGATGATAAATTGTCCGGCAACTAATCTCAAATATTCCTTTTTGATTAATTAACGTCAGATTAGATTATATTTATTAAATCATATGTTATTCGAATCTAAACGTTTTATTATTTTTTTATTTTGGCAAATCGTAACTTTCATCTGCGGTCGGTCGGTCCAAATGTATAAAAAATCGCTTTTATTATATAATATTTTTGATTGGTTTTAAATGGACCATCTGTTTCTATTACTGCTAAGCTTGCAAAAAGTTTTCATATTGCGGGGATTTTCTCATATATTTTTATTACATTATAATATCCGAGCTTATGAAATGTGTGTGTGTGATTGTTGGAGTGTGATAAAATAAAGTTTTATCTAAATGTCGACAATATTAAATGAAATTAGTGTTAAAATTAATTAAACTACAATTTGTAACTAGTCAATTTACAACTTTATATATACATATATATGACTCTATAGTCATTATTCAATTGTTAAAGTTGTAACATGTTAAATTTGGAAATATGATGTGAAACTCGGGAATATAATTTCAGCATTACATTTTTTTTATATCTATGCGGAAGATTTAATTAGCAATTAAAAACTATATCGTATATATGATAGTAGCTAGATAATTTTAAACAATAGCTTTCTTGTTAATTATTAATGTTCAAATGGCATTATTAAAACTTCTCATTACCTATTTCAAATACTTATTTTTCTGATAAAAAGAAGAAATAAAATTTTAATTGGATACTTACAAAAATTATTTTAACATCTTTTATTTTTTCAATTTTCATACTGCACCGCAGTTGCATGGAATCTTCTTTATAATAACTTAAAAAAGTTTAAATAGTTCTACCTCTGTTTATTAAAATTTCTCATTAGGTATATATTTCAAATAGTTATGTTTATGTTAAGACCGAAATAAAAGACTAAATGAATATAAAAGTTGAATATTTTTTATTTTTTTAATTTCCAGTGCGTCACAATGACAAGATTCTTAAAATAATTTAAAAGAATTTTAATCGTTCTGAAATAAATGAGACATTAAAAGTAATTTTCAATGTTTCGAAAACTGGGTAAATGAAAAAAAACGTTTAATTTTTACAGTATTTACAACAATTATGTAAGCAAAAACCGGGTTGAAACTTAAACTTTTGAGCATAGCTTATATTCGAAACACTTTAAACAACTGTTCTAATTTTATTTTTCGGTTAACTTAATCACCTTAATCCCTGCTATGTTTGGTTCTTCAAAATTGTATTGTTATTTTTAACAATGTAGAAAGTCAAATATTTTTAAGTGCATTACATATCTGATTAAGATGTTTATAAATGTTAAAAATATGAAAATAATTATTAAACAACAATAAATTTAACACAAACATAAATAACACAACAAAGTAATATCTTTTTAAGTGCTGAAAGATTATTTTAATTGCAATTTGCGTTATTCTCAATGTTTACTTTCATATCTTCAACGTGAAATAAAAATATATACTCCCACATTTGAAACGTCAATTTTCAGCATTTAATTTAACTGGAAGATATACTTTCATATATGCATGTGACATCTTATTAACTTTTCTCTGTAGTTTACATGTTTTTTTTTCTACTGTACACATTTCCATAAATATGAAAATACTGTCTGCTTTATACAACCGAAATAAAATAACATTTTCAGGTAAAGTTTTTCCTCATAGCAATATAGCTACATGCAGAATAGAATTGTTCTCTCGCTTTTTTAATAATGCAGCCAATGAAGTATTTGATTGAATTCAATCCAACAAGTGAAGCAAACTAAACCTGTATATACACTTCATATATTGATTATAATGATATAAATGCATTTTGCCGCGCTATATACCACTTTTATATTCGAATTATTGTAGTAATGAAATGCGTTCTTGTTGCCCGGAACAGCAATGAATGCAAAACCAAAGCGACGCAAAAACTATTTAAACGCAAACAAATATAGAAGTATGCTAAACACTGAAACATCAATGCGATTAAAATTAATCCGACAGTGCTCTAACAAAGTTCGTTTATTATTGCATTTAGTGCGGAAACCGAATCGCAATATCTCATTTCGGCGAATTTTTCGTTATGTTTTTTTTTTCATCCAAATAGCGCAAACATCGTAAATCCGCTTAGAGGTACAAGCATAGATAGATACATATACGCAACGATATTCTATATACAGCTAAATTAATTATTAATAAAAACCGTTTTATAGTAAAAATGTCATCAATGAAGGCGCAGCAATAAAATATACTGCCAGATGATATTAATTTGTGCATTCATAAAATTTCTGCTTGATGAAATGGCATCACTCACAGCGCACATCATAGTAATAATTAAATGGTAAAATCGTTGAAATATTAATTACTTTACATGATTTTGTAAAATATTTATAAAGAATTGTGTCCAGGTTATATAAAATTGATATTCAATAGAATCATAAGTCATACCTATTGAGTCTAGCAAGAAACTAGACAGACATTTGCAGAATACCAATACGATTTTTGTACAATTATAGTCACAACAAGACCATAAATCAAGTTTGCAATCAATAGCAACAAAAAACAATATCAAATAAAACCGAAATGAAAAATATTTTAAAATATTTAAATTTTTTAAAATTATTTAAAACTTTGTAAGTATAGAAGGCAATTTATAGTTAGTGCAGTGCGATACCTGATGACTTTTTATGGAACAATAAAAATGATTTTTGTTTTTAAGACAGAGCCCCATATTGCATGTAGAGCATTTCTAAACAAAAGTATGCTTTTCATTAGAAATTAATAGGCAAAATAATTTTAAATGTGTGGTTGGCAGGGGTGATCAGTCGCCGAGAAAGGGTTAATACAGATATATTACGATAATAATAAAATTCATCTATGTGTGTATGATATATTTTCTGGAGTTTTAAGTACATTTTTTAACTAACAGTAGATAATGTCCAATACTGCCTGCTTAATATCATTAAGAATTTTAGCCTAAAGTCAAACCAAGAACTGTACTACGCTATTTTTTCCAAACATCGTAAATCTGCTTACAAACATGCGCTAAATTAATTACTAATAAAAACCAAGTTAGTAAAAATATGGATAGCAATAAAATATGGACGATATTAATTTGAGCTTGATGAAATCCCATCAATGCGCTCATGTTTGCTGCCATTATTATTTGTAATAATTAAATGGTAAAATCGTCATTTCGATTATATATTTAATGAATCTTCGCCGAAACTAATCGCAATCATAACACCAAACATATATATATAGAAATAAATTATTGATTAAAATGTAATTTATTAAATGCGCGAGGAGGGTTCGCGTTATCTATTTATACATATAAAGTTAATTAATTAACATGAATGTGAAATTTCAATTGAATTAAAGGCATTAAAAAGCCGAGAATACGCTAATGGTGAAGAAAACTGTTTTGCAATTTATAATTAAAAGTTTATAAACGATCGTCTTGTTGTATATCTACCTACCTATCTATGAGCGTTTGCATTAAGCAACTTTAATGAATTATTAAATTTACTGTAAGCTGAGATGTATTTATAGTTAATTTACTATTTGTTTAATACGTGCTTTATACTTTGTACACGAGTTTAAGCAGGCAATATTATGAAATTTTTATGAGTAGATAAATACGTTGATGAATATTTTGTGCAAGTGCGCTTAGCATCGTTGCTGCAACATTTACACAATACACATACACCTAGTTGTCAATCTAACAAAACAAATAGTAAACGTTACGTTTGGAATTTTGGATGAATTAAATGCCAGCAGGAAATTAAACTAAAAACTCTAACTTTTAATTTAAACATTCTACGTTTGCGAATCAAATTAATTTCACATAATGCAAACAATGATTCGAACAAGGTATTCAAATTCTAATTGTTTTGATCCATTTGGGTCACTTAATTTTGACGGTTGAAAAAAAAGTGAATAGAAAACTTTCACAGTTGTCCGAACTTCTGAGTGGACGAATCTGATACTAGCGCCGGTTACGCAAAACTCTGTAGTAAGCAAATTGTGCGTATTAAAAATTTGCTGATTTCAGGATTATTCTTTGTTTCATATTAATTGATTCTTGGTATTTTGTTATCTACATTGTTTAGATTGGTGTCAGATGCAAAGTGTAGAGAGAGATTGATTAGACTAAAATCGGGCAGTTCATTTTAAGATCCCGAAAAGTGTGTTTAATTAGTTTCATTCACATATAGTGTTTAAATTATTCTCTTTTAATGTTTTATATTATCGTTAAGAAGTAATTTTGTATATAGTTTTCAATCATCTGGCCTACAGAAAACTTATTCGAAGAGTACGTTTAAAACATTTTCTAAAAGTATTATGCAAGTATGTAAGCGTTCATCATCCTTGTTATTGCAACGTTTACACATATGTTGCCTAGTTATAAATCTAACTAAACAAATAGTAAATTAAATGCCAGCAGGAAATTAAACTAAAAACTGAAACTTTTAATAACATTTCACGTTTGCGGATCAAATTAATTTAGCAGCAATATGAAATTATGTGCTAACAAACAAATAAAAAATGATCATGTCACGGGATTTAATTTGAATGAAACAAATTTTGTTGCTAAACATTGATAAAAGTTGGTAATAGCATTTAATGTGTTTGCAAGTTGAAATATTTTTGTAATTGTAAAAGTTGTTGAATATTTGATTGGAACGAATATATAGAACATAAAATGTTTATTTATGAAAGTTTAGTTTAGGGGGTGAATGTGAATGTATGTATGTTATGTGTGTGTAACTAAGTACTTACATACGTGCGCGCATGTTGAAAAAGCTGATTAATAAAATTTCACGTAAATAGAGTTGAATAAATAGTTAAAATGGTGGAATGTTAAATATTCATAAAGAAATGAGTATCTACGGCAAGGCAAGGCGAGGCAAGGCGAGGCAAGGCAACGTGTAACGTGCAAGACGGTTGCCTTTTTTATGAAAACGAGAAAAGCAAGAAAAAATTGCATATAAATATGAGACGCTGTTCCATACATAATGCATGTGATGTAAGGTGGAGCAGGCAGGCAGCGGCAGCAGCGCAGCATAACGTTTACTATAATAAATCAGAAATTTTTCATAAGTCGTACATAGATCAAAAATGATATATATAACAAGTGTGATATTTTTTTCTGCTTTCTATGATTGCAGTTCCTTCCTGGGCGATGGGCACACATGGATGTCTTTTAACTGAATTGCCATCACTTACAGTCCTTTACATTCCGGAGCAATCTGCTGTTGAGCTAACATCAGATTGCGGATTGGGTGGAACAAAAAGGATCGCCTGCAAGGGAAATACGGTGAGTAGAAAATTCAAAACTAAGTTGCTGGCTTGCTAAGGATATATCTGCTTAAATCTTGCAAGAAATTGAAGAAAAATCGATAATGTAATAACATCGAAATCACTTTTTTCTGCCTTTTTTTTAAGGAAAATTGCTTTAAACCAAATTTTATTATTTGTGCTAGGATCGGGATGAAATGATGAGACGTTTAGCATGCACTGATTCATCGGATTTGTTAGAAGATAAACTGCAATCTCCACTTCCAACGGTAATAAATCAAGACGCAAACACTAACTCGCCTCCACATACGACTGCTAGTAAGACGACTAAACCATGGATTTGGACTTCAAATACTGTAGATACTGGGGATTACAGTTTGCCCACTAGACACCGACGCGAAACTGAAATGAGCCCTTCCACATCTAAGAGCACAACCGCATACTACACTACTACTAAAACTCCAACAACCGAAATAACCAATCGAATCTCATTACTAACAACCGAGACAACAATTGTTACTACGCCAATTGAAATAAGCAGCTTGGAAGCCGAAACAACAACGGCTGCCACAACCGAAACAAAAACTGAGACGAATGAAGAGTATCCGGGCGCAATAAATCAAGGCCAATTATTTAGTATTATCGAAAATGGAACAATGTTTGATATCATTGAGTTGAATGGAACGGAAGAGAATAAGACACAGACGACGACAAGCACCACCACACCAACGCCCCCAACAACAGTCGAAGCTGCAGTAACAATGCAAGACAGCAGCAGCAGCAGCAAAATACAGACATCCACAACACCTGCAACTTCTTTATACACTACGGTCATCTATCACAAAGAGCCGACCGAAGAACTAACGACTCATTATAAGATTGTTCCAACTGTAGTTGAAACAAAACCAATAACAAATGAATCGCCCGCCAATTCAATTAAAGATTTAACAAAAGAAGTTGAGATGTTTCCAATTTCTGCCGATCCATTAATGAAACTAAATAGGACCGATCGTAAGGAATTGCCGGGCATACCGAAGCCGGATCACAATATAAATATTGACGTGAATAATAATATTCATGAGAATGGGAAAGTTGGCAAACAGGAACTGATGCAGCAACAAAATATTGACAAACCGTCAACGGATAAAAAAGTTCAGAAAGAAAGTTTAAAAAGTGACAAAAAGTTTTATGCGAAAGATATGATAAAGGAGGAGAAAAGGATTAAAAATGCGAAAAATAAGGAGCATGTCGCTGCTGCGAATGAGAAGATGACTACTTCTACTACTACTACTACTACGACCACACGTGAGGCAGTTACAGCAGCAACAACCACGACTACAACCACCACCACAGCTTCGCCGGCCACCACACCAAGCACAACAACTAAGTCGCACGATGAGGAATCACTGGACTCTGAGCCGACTACAAAGCCAAACAGACAAAGGCAATTAACGCGCCCGCAAAGACGATCTTTTTATCCTTATTTTTTTAGTCGAGTTTTAGGCTGAATCTTTAATTAAATAGGTAAGTAAGTTTCTAACGAAAATCCACCGCTCTCTCCCACATTCTATTCTCATCACGTAAATGTAAAAATTACCATTTCACTCACATTATATCTTAATCAAACAAGAAAGTTTGTGGGTTTATGGCAATGCAGTCATGCCGGCAGCATTTTATATATATAAATAAATAAATTTATTTTAACAGCAAAAAGCGAACCGTAGAAAAAACGAGATTATGTATTTGTAAGTCTCAGCAAGACAAGTAGACATCTCTTGTTGTTTGCGAACAATGCCGCAAACCACCGTATACATTTTTCTCAGATATATATATTTTAAAAGCGTTATGAATTGTATAACTTGGCAGCAATACAACTTTTATATATTTATGTATAGGAGAGATACTAAATAATTAACGATTTATCTACAGCACGTTTATAAATGATAATAGCACAATAAAGTTAGGAATTTCTTTGTTGCACTCACAGATTCAAACATCAACTTTATATAAATGTATTGTTAAAAGATTTTTTTCGTTTACGTACAAGCATACCAAACATATACATGAAACGTTACAAACCCGGGGTTAACACAATGAAGGACAATTTAGGCCAGGGCCTTATTTGCACCTTCATGGGTAATTGACAAATTTGAAGTTAAATCTTTAGAGATTTTGTTTTAAACTGTCAGAGTTATCGCTAATTTTTTTCACAAGAATTTTAGTGGCCCAATTTAAAATTTGCAATATTTTTCTGTAAAATAAAAGAAAATTTAAATCTTTACTTATGTGACAATAGTATTTTAGTAGGCGGCTGTCATTTTCATATAATGTTGCTATGGAGATGGAAGTATAGATAAAAGTAAAAAATTATTTAATGAAATTGTTATCACACATAATTTTGTTAAAATCATCTAAATAAGTCTAAACCTACACTATTATTGAACCTCTAGGGGCTGTTTTAGTACGAAAAGAACTATGGCGATCTCAAATTTATTGCTTATCCCCGAGTAGGTGCCTTATGGTAAATTAGGCTCTGATGTAAACAAAATTGTAAATTAAACTTGAGGAAAATCATAAAATCGACGATAAATTTTCGATTTAAAGGTTTAATTTAATTTTATATTTTTAATTTGCGTTTTTATGCAAACTGTTAATTCTTAAAATCCCTTTTTGGCATGCAATGTTTTATATACGTAGTACCAAAATAGTAATTACGTAGACAAAGCTCAATGTTGTATACTTGTCACTAAATACAACTGTTATTACGCAAATAGTTTGGATTACACTATTGTCGGACGTGATAAGAAAAGGGGTTAAGTCATAACTAAATATTTAGGACATCGTTTTCCTACATCTGCTACCCAGTACCGTAAATAATCACTTTTTGCATTGGTTGCAAATAAGCTGAAATTAAATAAAATGTTGTATATTATAAGCAAGATTAAAAGATTCTCATAGATGGACACACTGTACTAGTTTTTTTGGGAAAATATTATTTGACACCGAGAGAAACAAACGACATTCCGGGAATAGTTTAATTGTGTTAGAGCGACCTCAAAAACGTGCACATCTGATGGAAATTGCATAACCAAAATTTCAAGCGATCGGAATACATGCGCCTTCTCATTTGAATGCAGCGAGACGAAATTGGCTTTTTCCACCGTAGTAGTTATTTAAATAATTCTTATTAAGAAAAAAGAGAAACCGTCCCAACTTATAACTTATATTTATAGTGGAAGCATTTATGCATGATTTATTCTTTCTGGCTTCAAAACTTTTTCGAAAACTTTACACTTCAATATAATTTCGCTGCGCATAAACCAAATTGCATAATCTAATTTTCACATAGAATTTGATTATTTATAATCTTCCCGCAACACATTTTAATTAATATCGTTGCTGAAAGCGTTGAATCAATTTAAATTTCCGCTCGTTTTTTTATTATATCGTACATCAGCGTATGAAATCTGGAGTACGTGTTCGAGTGTAGCAAACGCAATACCATTGTTGGGAATACTTTCAATCTGGAATGTAATTATATCAAGAGAGAGAGGGGTTAGGGAGAGTATAATAATTCTGTGTTGTTGCATTCACATGTATATACATACAAGTGAAACACAACTGTGATAACAAGATAAGAATGGTTTTCATAATATTGCAATAAACATTGCACAATAGTGCCATACACGACAACTGCAGGTGTTGCTTCAATGTACTTGATGTAGTATTTAAATCATATTCTTTAGGATATATTTATTTTTGATTTGTATATACAATCGCGCCGGTGCTAAAAAACTATTATTTAAGTGATACGAATAACTATTATAGAAGTACATAAAATTTTGTTACTTATCGTCGAGCCCTCACTGCGCTAACAAAAAAAAACAGGTTAATTTGACTGATAAGGGAGGCAATAGGAAGATATATAAACTATTCAAACTATTTTTTATTATCTCCACCAATTCTCTATCAATTCTTATCGAATTTCATCACAATTACCCGAAAAGCAAGAAGAACTGTGTTTTTCTCGGTTTTCGAACGATATTGATAAAAATCCTTAAATAGTTTGATGAAGAATGCCGAAAATCAAAGAAAATTGGAAGAAAATTATCAAAAATTTCGCCACGCAAAGAAAAATCCATCCAAAATTGAATGTTTAAGAATCTCAGTGGAGATATTAAAAAATAATTTGAGTAGTTTATTTTTTATGCATACTTTTCAATAAAATGCACTGCAAAAGAACTGAGTTGGGGGCCACAGCACAAAATAAGTTGGGAAACACTGGTTGGTAAACAGCTTTAGACGAGAAGCTTTGTTTTTTCAAGTGATACAACTTAAAACAAACCCTAACAAGAAATTTTGTTATTATCCACGAGTTGACGATGTAACAAAAACAGATTAATTTTCATTAATTAACAAAAAGGTGCGTATAGAGCTTGTATTATTTAAAATTGCAACAGTGTCACACAAGACATGTGTTGCTTCTATGGTAGATACTTGATATAGTCTTTAAATCATATTCTTTGCGATATATTTATCTTTAACTAGCATTCTCAGCCACGCGTTGCTCTGGCTCAGTAAGATTGATTAAAATAATTTCCCGTTTAAAATTTGACTATGTTTTTAAAGTCTTAAAGTTAATTATGCGTTGAATTGTCGATGCGACAAAAACAAATTAATTTCGTTAATGAACAAAAAAGGTGTATACAGGTGACATTGTTTAAAATTGAAATAGTGTTGTTTCAATATGTGGTATATAAATAATATTTATTTTTAATTTGAATATCGCGGCGCGCATGCTAAAAATCGCTATACTGCTGCTTTATACGAGAAGCTTTGTTTTTTCAAGTGTTACAAGTAAGTACATAACTTGGAAAAAACCCTAACGAGAAATTTTGTTATTTATCGTCGAGTCGTCCGTCGCTGCGACAGAATAAAAAAAACAGATTAATTTTCATTAATTAGAAAAAAGTTGTTGTAAAGCTGGGCATTGTTTAAAATCGCAATTCATGCTTGTTTTTAAAAAGTAGCGCTCGACAAAAAAACTGTGCACTTCTACTTTGTGAAACTGAAACATTCTATGAAATCATTTGTAGTTGAGAAACAAAGAGATAAGCAATGCGCATTTGATCTTTTGATGCTTTTTTCTGCTCTCTCTCGTAAAAAGCAAGAATGTTCGTAGAAAAACAATACTTTTGTACTATACGTTTGCATACGATACATCAAAAAGCGATCGTATTGATTGATTTCGTATATATCTAACATATACACAATTTTGAAACTCTGCCAATCTCCATTTACTTAAAGCTTTCAATTAATTAATTAATTAATTAATAATTAATTGAATTAATGCCCATGCAAATAACAATAGGTATTATTTGTAAGCTTATTCATAATTCATTGAATTTTCTGAATTGCAAACCTTCTCGCTTGTTAATTCAGTTACAATCGCGCACACTTGTTTTTATATTCCATTAAGAGGATCTGCAATTTACGTAAATGTAATCATTTATTATTGTTGCAGCACCTAAATACCATCCACTTTTAAAAAACATTTAATTGAGTTTTGCTTTAATTAAATAATTCATTAATAGATAGATAACGAACGGCTATATTTGGATTGCATGTCACGTAGAAATTCAATTAAATCTAATCATATATCCGATTAAAAATATTGGATAAAATAAAATGTATAATCATTTAATTTTTTTTGTTATAATTAATGCTTCGTTCTTTTGTATAAACGTAATTAGAATTTTATTCGCTTGATGGTAGAATGAAGACGGCCCTAGAGATTTCACTTAGCGACCAGACAATTTTTTGCCTCCTGTATTTTAATTGTGAAATTATGTTATATATAATCCAGTGGTGAATTTACCATTCGACGGTAGAATTCAAACATTCTCAAAATTTTAGCCCTTTTTATTTTTAGTTCGCTAGTTTATGTAAAATTATCGAAACTTTGGGAAGTTGTTTAATATAGTCCAAAGAAGGTTTTTGGCATATTAAACATTAGAAGATGTTATATTCGATAAAATATGTTGTTTTGTTAAAATAGTAGGACTGTCAATTTGACAGCTGTCAGTGTGACAGGACAAACATTTAAATATTCAAACCTTTACATTTACTCCTTGCAGAAGATCAAATTTATGCCTCCGTACCGACAGAACAGAAGTAATGCGACAAATAATTAACTTTACGACTTTAAAAACGAACCAGAGCAACGCGTGGCTGAGTAAACTAGTTTATACATAAACTTTGGAGATTTGGTTTTAAGCATAAGTAGTTATTGAGAGAATGGTCGTAAAGCAAAAATAATTAGTATATATACCATAAAATGTAGGTGCCTGTAAATTTTTACACGGCCTCGGGTCCACTAAAGCTAAATACACCACTTTTGGTCGTAAGTACGGGAAATCTTTGAGCGAATAGTCGTACAGTGAGAATTATCAATTTTTATAACGCTTCCGACGCGCTAAAGCAAAACCCGCCACTGATAAATCACTTTATAAATAAACTTAATCAAATTTTTTGCAAATGCTACAGAAATCTCAGCTCCTTTACAAACTGGTAATTCTAATTTCCGCTTTCCGTTTCAATTTTCTCGAGCTACAAAGGTAATAACTACACTTCAAAATTATATTGCATTCATGCTTTGTATAACAAAATACTACCTAAATAATAGTTGGTGTATATATTTGCGCAAGTGATAAACTAACCCTAAGCGGATAAGTTTGTATTGATTAAAATTCATTTCGATGAAAAGAAGAAGAGGAGAAAAGTTTTAGTTGAAATGTTAAATTTTACATTGTCAATGCCCGATTTTAATCTGGAAAAGTTACTTTCGGCAAAGTCCCATTTAACGGCTCCCTTACTTTCCTGCCTGCTGAAATGTTTCAAAGTTGTTGATGTTGGGATATTTTATAAATTGAATCATTTTCACTTTCTAATTGCTTACATGTGTTGATATTTACCCCGGCCAGCACACTGTAATAATCCGGCGCGCGGCAAAAATATCCGATAACAACATTTCGCTGGAAATTGAAAGCCGAATCGAGTTATAAAGCATATCAAACTGCAGTCAAACATGTTGACCTAGTTAATACGAAGAGGTAGATTATAAGAATTCATGTATGTATGCTTGGATGGATGGTTGGAGGGTTATTTAATTGAAAAAAAAATCTACAATATTTTTTTTCAATTTCATAGCAATACTCGAATTCATTGAATTATTCAAAGCCGTTTTTAAATGTTTCGCCAACAAATTTTTCAATATTCATAAAAAAAGTTTTTTAAGTTTTCAATCTCGCACCGAAACGCATAATAAAAATTCTTTCGGCTTCATTTTAATATTGGTCCACATAAATCGGAGAAATATTATTGAATTTTTTAGTATTTATGACTTTTAGCATTCTTTCGGCGCTTTGTAACGACCGTAATTTTTCAATTCTATAACAGCGCCTTTTTTTTCGTTCGTTTCGTTTCGTTTCGTTGCTAGTAGCTAGAGCAACGGCGCAACAACTTAAATGTTTCAGCATTTTTTCTTCTCCTTCTCAAGTTTCTCATAAGCATTTTCATATTCGCAAAAAAGTTACGGACATTTATTTCGAACTAAAAAATGATAAAAATTCTTATATTCTCGGAATGAAATCATTTACGAGTACAATGTACTTCAACATTTTTCCTTCTTTTGTTAAAATTTCTCTCATAGAAAATTTAAAAACCTCCCAACATTAAATTAAATCAAAGAAAATATATAGCTGCGTTGACTTACCTTTCACAATACACCACACAAACTTACGTAAACACATTGTTAAGAAAAACATCACAGCGGAACACAATATTATTTCATATAAAAGTAAATGGTGGCATGAATATCACATTACTGCAATAGGAGAATTGCGAATTATTAATTTAGAAAATAAAAATATATAGTTCTGGTTCGCTTAAAATTAAATTTTCTTAAATATTATGTATATAAGCCAAGTAACAGTTGTAAAAAATCTTCCCTTATGGTTGCAAAATGTAATTTTCCGTTCATCAATAAGCAATCCTATTTTATAACCTTTTTCAATTCAATTTCATTGAGGTTTTTGACTTGAAAACAGCTACAAAACCATAATAATAAAATATATTGTAATAGTTTTCGACAAAATTTTTATCCTTAGCGTATAAAACGTACCTGAGATTAAATAAAACATTACAAATGAATGAAAATCATATAAATTCATTTAAACTACCCCAAGTTTACTAAGATATCGAATGTTGAATTCCACTTTTATTAATTTCTTCCATGCATGAAATAAATAAATAAATGTAACTTAATTAATTCGATGCTTTTTATGTTGCAGGTTTCTGTGTGAGTATGTGTATACAAATACTAATTCAAGAACGCAGTTTTTGAAGAACACTTTATGGCATTATACAATCTTATTTCGAATAGAAAAATACAAAATCATCGAAAGATTTATATACTATATTATATAACAAGATTTTTAGAAGTTCTCTATTTGGTAGAAACATTTCAGAAAAATTAGATTAATGTAAACGCAGTCTGGATAAACTAATCGTAGTCTATAAACAAAAAAAAACAACCTACATACAAAAAGGAAACAATACTTTCGCATTATTTAACTGAACTTGTTTGCAAGTTAATGCATAAATAAGTTTTACCACTTTATTAAATGAAAAACGTAAAAAAACTATTGCACAAATTGTAAACGGATATATGAATAAATGCGCACACCGTCCCTTCTGCCCGTCCTCTGTCTCTCATTTTCCGAAAATACGAAACTTAATCAAAGCTGCATGTTATCAGACTATATCTTCATTGGCTTTATATACTTTATAAATCAATAAAAGAACATGCGTGTTTAATCATGGAATGTCATATGAAAAAATTAAACATCTATTGAGTGAGAGCAAGTATTCTGCCTAGTATTAAAAATACAGGGTGTTCAAATTAAAAAAATTAAAAAAATGATAAATGTTGATTGATACTTTTTATAAAGCTGCAAATGGGAACCGATGAGGTCTTTAATGCTTATCAATGCCAATGTCTAATTGTAAGTGTTTAGTGGAATATTAAAACCGAAGCTTTTTCTCTAAAAGCATTCCAAACATTATGATTGTTTATTTTATTTGATTCTAGCAAAATTCTATGTGATAGATAATATTTATATCTGAATATATGATGTATTATTAAAAACTGTTTATAAAATACAAATATATAATAATTATACCACATATATGTATTGTATTATTTTATCGAACCATTGTTTTCATATTTTATCACTATTAATGTTGAATTGGCGAAGTCATGTTGTTTTATTCTTTAATTTAAAGAAACCATAAAGCAGGAAATCAAAATTTAATTGAGTATACGCTTTGAGTTGTTGTTGTTGTTATATACAATAATTTTTTGTAAAAGTTGAAAGAGCTCCACATTGCTCGATAGCAAAAATCGTCAGAATGTTAAAAAAATGCATGTGATGGAATTTTAGACTTATTGTGCAACAAGATGTTACTTTAGGCCAACTCTTTACTTTTATCTTCACCGCACCTTGACTGTTTATATATTTTTTCAAACGTTTAAAAAATTCTCATTGCCTCGATAGCAAAAATTACTGAATTGTATTAAAAATGCATGTGAGCAGTAATCGGAATACGGAACAACAATTAAACGCCAAATTTCGTATACTAGTATTCAGCATAAACAGACGAATATAAATGCAAACACATATCTTATAGCAAGAAAATGATATTCGAAATTAACTAATTATTGTTACTTTAAGCCAACTTTTTACTTTTATTTTCATTGCATCTTGACTTATTTATTATTTAAAATACTTTTATTACTTCATTTTTCTAATAAAAAATTATAATATATAGGTGTAGGACAACTTAAAACTAATATTACTTCATAAAAATATTTTATTACAACTGTAGTTTAATTGTATGGAAAAAAATCAATTAATTCACAAATCTAAACTATTAACACAATTTTATAAAAAAATTATACTGAAGGTAATGAATTATATTAAAATATGAATGTGTATTCCTTATTTACATTATATAATGATATAAATTAATTAACAGAACCGAAAAAACGCAAAACAATTATTTAATTAATAATTCGCCGTTCATAATTTCTACGACCATTTTCCTCCTCAAGTACGGCATGTCCTCCTGACTGAATGTAGTGGCAGCATCTCGCGATAGAAATTCAGCGAATGTACACGCAAACATGCCGCAATCACTTCCATTCATCTGCTGTGGAATGTCTCTTAAACACTTTAACGTCCAATCGGACACATCATATGGGCTCTTCTTCTTGTCGAGATGTTCGTCCTGCAAGTATTGTGCCAATGCCTCAACGCATTGCTGATTTGGGCTACCCATACTGTCATAATAGCCAATGAACTTTTTTCGAAAATCTATTATGGCCATACACCAGTGCACGCTTAAATGAATTGGCACGCAGATAATATCGTGCGCAAATATATCTATTTTCCTAGTCCAACGCCGAATTGATGAATGACCATCTTTGAGTAGTTTCGGATAGAAGAACGTGTTAAAAGCATATGCTTTGGGAAAATTTGGAGTTTTGCCTCTTTCAATAATCAAATTCATATAAAAGTTTATCACTTCATCATTGAACCAATTCAAACCAGACAATGTTAACATATCACGTCGAGTAATGTTTAAGCTAAATTTGCTGGCAAGAACGGCATTTGGATTCTTTGATCTATCCAACGCCATGCGAACCTTGGCTTCTTGTTCGTCAGTTAGAGGAGGCAATTTCTTTTCGACTTCCGCCGGCAAAATAACCTCCTTAATCTGCATACATTTTTTAACCTGATCCTCGAGCGTCTTTATTCGCACCTCTTCATTAATTTCACGAATTTGATTTAGCCTCACCTTGCGCTCTTTGATCTCCTTCTCTCGGCGAGCAATCACTTCATTGTGTGATTTTAACCTAAAATACAATTAACAATCAGCCACGGTTAAGTAAAATAAATTTAGTTGTTGTTAGAGCAATGTTGCAATGTGTTCATAAAGTACGTAGGATTATGGTAATGGATCAACTTTTTAATGCCAATAAACATTAGAATACTCATAATTAATCACGGTAGCGATCTAAAGGTACCCATTTGGCGATACGTGAATTGCGTAGGACAAATCTAGATTATATTTTTTAGTCAATATGCTACAATGTGATGTGAATGTGATTTATTACCGTGAACTACCTGTTAGGGTTTTCTACGCAATTCACATATCGCCACGAGTCTTAAGCTATAAAATTCGCCATCTTTTGAAACCGGACTATTTAGAATATAAATACTTTGAAATAAACATTAGTTACAATTTGATCTCTTTATCAAATATTGTTCGGATATTCGAATTTATTTCAAATATTATCCATTAGTTTTTTACCATTTTACTGGAAAATGCCACTTTCATAAAAGCCGTGATACAAGGTGAAACACTCAACTAGTAGATTTTCACAATCCTCTAAAATCAAGCTCCTTTTTTACAATCAGCATCGGGATTGTAAGCACCATTCAAAATTTCAGCTGTCTAAAGAAAAGATTGAACTTTTTATCCAAACTAATATCTTACCTGATGTAAAACATTGCACGGCTCAGAAAAAAATCGCGCGAAAGACTAGTAATTTAAAACATATTGATAAAAAATATTCAGATGTTTATTTTCTGTTTAAACAGCGTTTACGATTGTTTAAGCTGTGTTAAGCTCTTATTGGGCTATTTTAATATACATATTATATCTTTTTAGTCCTTTTCAATAAAAGTTTGTGAAAAAATTAATGCGTTTTGATATTATTGTTATAATAAATTAATGATTCATAATCAATGAATTAAGTTAAAAAACAAAAAAAGGTTATCTGTCATCTGAACTTCAGATGGTTATGATAGCAAGTTTGTGATGATTCCAATTCTATATTGTGTTCTTAACACTATTGAAAAACTATAGTAACGTACCCAAAAAATTTAGAGATCGATATATGTACTTATATTAAACAACATTTCAGTATAGTCAACATAGTTTTCATCATAGCACTCTCAATAATCAAATAAGTATTGTAAACATTGTTGTTCATGAGTAATGCAAAGATTATATTGCACAAACAGAATATGAAGACTGCTTTCAGTCATCAAAACAATCCGATAACAAACTGATAATCAAGTTAATAGACTTACTTGTTTTTAATCCAATCTTGATGAAATGGTTCCGATGGAAGTACAATCGTCTTTAAACTATTGATACGTTCCACTTTAATATCGGGCTTGGGAGATGGGGGAGTTGGTAAAATCTCAACTTCAGAGTCTGAATCTTTAATATCCACCACTTCATTATCAATATCATCAAGCACTTTAATGATAGTATCCTTCGTCGATAATGAGCTGCGATTACTTCGTGACTTATTACTGTCTCCATTAGTCAGATCAATTTCTATAAACTTTTTGCCAGGTAATAATCCGCTACGCTCTATGTTTGATGATAACTTTGTAAGTGCTGGTCTGTATTTAGAAAATTTATCCAAATTGAACGTATTTCCAGTTAGTGACTTCCTCATAAGCTCAGCGTATTTACGTTTCTCATCTAGTCTAAATATGAAATTAAAATCAGTTTTGCTGTTGCTGGGCGTATGTTTATTAGCCAGTGGAATTTTCCTTCTGCTTGTAATGTTATTCATGACCAACGACTTCGGAGCAAAATTGCTCTTTACGTGGTAATGTTTGGAAGCTGTACTTTCTACATTTTCAATTTTTTTACTTAACGACGTACGGGTAATGGCTCCTTTACTCATATGAGGAGATTCCGTACTAAAACCATTGGTCTTCGATGATGGAGTTGATGTAAAAGTTTTTGGTTTTGCACCGTTATGATTCCTAATAGTCGGCCCATCATCTATCACAATAGTTTTGAAGCTGGTATCAATAGGATCCATAAAATTAAGTCTACTACGAGGGAAGGAGCTGAATGATTCCCACTCACCTAAAATACATGAATCAAATTATAATATGGACAAACAATAAATATAACGAGTCTGACTTTCTGTCGATGTAGAATGTAGTTTAGAGAATTTGGCAGGCGATGCGAAATCTAAGTCATCGGAGGCACTGTAAACATCATAAATTATTTCATGGATTTCATTGATTTAACAAACATACCATCTTTTTCTTGTACTTCCACCAAAAAAGTTTCGAATGTAAGAAATAACGTCCATAATCATTACTTAAATTACATAAAACTACACAATCTAACAAATTTCTAAACAAATGGAATTCGATAGGGTTTATTTCAGTACGGGCATCGTAATGCTATACTGCTATTTGATTCTATTAACTATGAATATTAAGCAAATTGTTCGGTAAATGCTGTTACCGCCATTTTAAGAGCAAATGACAGACGGTTTACACGCCGCGAGTATTTATAGAAAATTAAACTAAAATTATAATTTAAACATACAAAACAATTTCAATCACTCCACTCTCGCGTGTATTTTAAATATCTATTGTACACAAGTAATTAACTGCAGGTTTTAATCGTATTTATACAACGCAGTTTCAAACGCACCTCAAAGTCAAACTGCCAACCACCAGTAAAAAACTAACCTTCCTAACCTTAACGTTGCCAATTCTTAGCTATCAAATTTAAAATATTAACGCCTATGTTTGAGCTTTAAGAATTTATTTAATAAATGAAATTGATTGTGTATGTTTCAACATATTAATTTTTTATAGCAATAAATTTGTAAAATTTATATTTTTATAACAAATTATAGGTACAACACCTGGCAACAATGTTGGAAAAGTCATTACAAAAATAAAAAACTAAAATTCCCTAGATTTTTTATACAGTTAATATACCACACCTATAAATTAGCAAATATTAATTAATCAATACCAATAAAAGTTGAACAGTGAAGTAATTTACTAATAAATGATAACATTGAGACACAACATAATGTACTACTTAATTAATAAATCTGATTTGTGTCCATACTAAGCGAGGCAATAGTTCGCCTATCATGGCAAAGGTGGCGCCAGCGCTCAAGCACATGAATTTAAAAAAATATATTTCATAGTTTAAACGTCCATAACTTTTTTATTATACAAAACACGCTTATGAGAGTAGTCGGGGTAGCTTTAGAACACCAAAAAGCATCTAGGTGGCAAATTTGAGTCACAAAAACTATGCAGAAATGGAGGAAAATTGTGAAAAACATGAATTTTTACCATAAAATGGCCTATAACTTTTTTCCTATGGGAAATTTCGAGCAACGGACAACGCCAATCATTTTAGAATGACGAAATACTCCTTTATACAAAGTTTAAACAAAATCGCTGCTCCATCGAAAATCGCAAAAATCGTAAGGCTAACCCCTTGCCGTTTTTTTGGCCAAAAAATTTTTTTTTTGATTTTTGAATTTTTAATCATATCACCTTGTAGGGGACCCTAATAGAAGTTGATGAGCCAATTTTGAGCTCTCTAGCCCAATTCTAAGTGGGCCTACGGGCCACTTAAATATCCATAAATGACGGTTATTTTTCGAAGAAAATCAACTTTCTTTTTTTGCAACTTTGAGCATGGGATCTCGTAGGGAATGCGAAGTTATATAATCACAACGAGTTTGAGCCCAATTACTTTATTATATCAGAAATTACGGGACATTATACCGGCTCCTTCGTCAAAATTTTTAAATTTTAATGTCTTTAATCTATTTATTAGCAAAAATACGCTAGCCGGAGTGCTGCTGTGTTTTTAAATTGATGTATACTGTATTTCTCCATATAGTTACAGAGTCTTATTGATGTTATACATATTATAATTAATAAAATATCCATTAATTGTTTGTAAAATTTGAATTACTTTGGATAGGCAACTTAATGTACCATCATATCTGATTTGTGTCTGCGCTAATAGCGACTATAGTTTGGTCACTATCACACAGGTGGTGCTAATGCGCAATGTAAAAATCACGATTTAGATTGGTAGTAAATGACATTGCAATGTCAACGATTATCATTTTTTTGACAATTGTTTTTCATTTATCTTTTAAAGTAATTCAAGCGTAAATTAAAAAATATACGAATAACTAAAACGTGCATATTGAAGTTGAAATAATGCATGCTTGCAATGTTCCATTTCCCGTGGAAGATCCTGACGGCGATCAAAGATGGATGAGTATTGTAAATATTTAAATGAAAAAATCACATGCTTGCAATATCCGGCATTCTTAATCGTAACATTATATTTTTAGCATAATCGATTCTTATCGGAAACATGTGAGAAAGAAGCGGATGTGATCTTTATTGGTGATTCAATTCTTCAGGCCTTACAACACACCGATATTTGGAATGAACTTTTTGCACCGTTACATTGCCTTAACTTTGGTATTCATAGAGATTTGATACAGAACGTATTGTGGCGCGTACAGAATGGCGAACTAGATAACGTAAAACCGAAAGCTGTTGTTCTGCACGTTGGCACCAACAATCATCAAAATACTCCAGAAGAGATTGTGAATGGAATCGCCGAGATTATTAACACGATAAGAGAAAAACTACCTGATGTTTATATTGTAGTACCTGTACGTGTATTTCAACATTGTGTTTTAAACATATTTCATAATTAAATTGTGTGTTTTAGACGTTGCTGCCACGAGGACAACATCCAAACGAAATTAGAACTAAGCTGCAACAAGTAAACGACTTGTTAAAGGTAAAACTACCCACATTAGCGAAAGTAGAAGTGATATCAATTGATAAAGGCTTTATACAACCTGATGGTTCAATCAGTCATCATGATATGCACGATTATTTACTGCTAACGAATGCGGGAAGTAAAAAAGCGTTCGAACCGGTTCATGAGCTTCTTTTGCAGCTATTAAATGAAGGTGAGACCGAAAAGGATCTTACACCATCTGAATAAAGATAAATACTCGGATGAATACACTTGAATATTTGGTCAATTGTATGAGTGCTTTGCGATAGATTTGTTCAGATTTGAATCAAAAATTTTTTGTAGTAGTGTCAAGTTTTGCTTCCAAAAAAACGTGCTCACATTTGTATGTAAGGACACGATTGCACCAAGAATACTTGATTTGTTGTTTTTTGTATTTATGTACATTCCTATTTATTTTTCATTATTGATACACTCATTTTTTAAGTTTAATTAAATTTAACTTTTTGTAGATAGTGAATTATTATGTTAAAACAGCACTGATTCTTATTTAATAATAGGTTGTATTATAGGCACGTCATTTCTGTACTTTTATATATGATATACGCCTAACTATTTTGTATTATTTGTACACAATAAAATTGTTAAAAATATTAATTATTTATTTCATTTTATTATGACTTCAAAGAAGCGCCGGAGTAATCTTAGTTGCATATGTTACATCCATATTTCGGTTATATAAGGTTGGTAATTACATCGAGACGATCGAGACATTGAAATTTGAATGGTTCTGATTGGTTAATGTGAAAGTACAAGTTACACTCGACTAAAATATTTTAATACAAATATGCATTAATAAATTTAATAATGTGTAATAAAAATTAAATTTTACATTACTTAAGATTGAAAAAATAATATTGTTTATGTTTTTAATGTGAGTATTAAGTATATACTCAAAAATGAAATAAACATCTTTGTATGGTGTAAGCTAGGATTGTGTTAGTGGCGCTCCAAACAATTTGTTGAAGTGAATAAGATATAGTGACATTTCGTTAGTCACATTGCTGTCAAATGTTTATGGCAGATCAGCTTATTAGGAAGAAATCTGAAAAAAATTATATATTGTGATGTTACGGTAATTTTAAATCAATTTTTAATATTAAACATACATTATTAAAGAAAAAATATTTTATTTAAACTATATTTTGCTGTATTAGATTAATATATTAAATATTTGTCATATATTTTGACATCATTTAAATAATAATTTTTTGATCAAATTAAAACATTAAATTAGAAACATGCCACTATTTGGAAAGTCACAAAAGAGTCCTGCCGATGTTGTAAAAGCACTGAAGGAATCAGTAAATTCGTTAGAAAAGGGCGATAAGAAAGCGGAGAAGGCACAAGAAGATGTCAGTAAAAATCTCGTATTGATAAAGAATATGCTATATGGGACTTCCGATGCTGAACCTCAGACTGATATAATCGTTGCACAACTTGCTCAAGAATTGTACAATAGTAATTTACTACTGCTACTTATTCAGAACTTAAATCGCATTGATTTCGAAGGCAAGAAAGATGTTGCACAAGTGTTTAACAACATTCTACGCCGACAAATTGGTACTCGATCACCTACAGTTGAATATATTTGCACGAAACCAGAGATTTTATTTACATTAATGACTGGGTATGTGTTTAAATATTTACCATCTGTGTTGCAATTTTATTAACTGTAAATATGTTTGTTGATTCTAGCTATGAACATCAAGAAATTGCCTTGAATTGTGGCACGATGCTAAGGGAATGTGCGCGCTATGAGGCTTTGGCGAAAATTATGCTACATTCAGATGATTTTTATAACTTTTTTACGTATGTTGAGGTGTCCACATTTGATATCGCTTCGGATGCGTTTTCAACCTTTAAAGTAATGCAATCGCTCGTAATGCATACGTAATTTGGAATTACTACTTGTTTATGTGTGTTTTAGGAACTGTTAACGAGACATAAGATGCTATGTGCGGATTTCTTGGAAATGAACTACGATAAAGTGTTTAGGCATTATCAAAGACTTCTGAATTCTGATAATTATGTTACACGTAGACAGAGTTTGAAGTTGCTGGGCGAACTTTTACTCGACAGACACAATTTCACAGTATGCATTTTATATTCGAATCGGTAAACTCCATCTGCAATCTAATATCGATTATTTCCAGGTGATGACAAGGTATATTTCAAACCCTGAAAATTTGAAGTTAATGATGAATATGTTAAAAGAAAGGTCCAAAAACATACAATTTGAAGCTTTTCACGTTTTCAAGGTAATTGACATTGTATATATATATACTGATAATATTATTCTCAAATGTACATAAATTACATTTAATTATTTTAATTATATATTATGCATAATATCGCGTTGCTCTATTAAATATTCTTTTTTATTATTGTTCGAGCCGGAGCATAGGCATCCCATTCTTGTTTATTTTGCACTAAACTAAACATACATGCATGCATTCAATGCTTGTCTATTCTAATTTTTCCACGTGAATGCTTTATAATTACATATAATCTTTATTTAATAATTTAACATGCTGTAGATAATGTATTGATGCTTATTTTATTGATTTCTTTTGGTTTTTTTCCGTTTAAATTATGTATGAAAAACTAATTATATACACATTTTGTGATTTAGTTAGAAAGAAAGGTCAAGTGTACTAATGCTATTTAAATCGATCTAATTAAATACGCAAAATGCTTTTATCAATTTACACCAATTCAAATTCGAATTAATGAATGATTTTATAGTAATTTAATTTGATAAGCCTTTTTAATGCATGATAAATTTTTATCGCCTGTACGAAGTATTAGTAATTTTATCTAAAATGAAAACATTGAGGCGGTGTTAAATTACATAGATTACATTTTTTTTAATAAATTGGCTTCGGATGTGCGTATATTCGCTGCACACTATACTACGAAATATATTCAACGCAATTTTAAATTGTTCGACATTTTCAGGAAACATTAGCATTTTTCCAGCTATATATTTGCATTTGTTTGAAACAATGTTATTAAGTATGAAAAATGATAGGTGTTCGTCTCATTATTAATAAATTGGTATCTAACCTATGGACATATGTATGACGTGGTTAACACAATTCGATATTTAAATATTAAATACTATCATAAAAATTGCATTCCAATCTATTAGCGTTGGATAGATTCCTAGTTTACGTTTGTCAATGCCTTTATTCATTAATTTTTTAACAAATCTATTTTTGTAAACTAAACGTAAATATTGTATAATATTGTTGCTGTGTTATGTTGCATAGATTAGATTTCTTCTAATAAAAACATTACTAACAAGGTTATAAGAATTTATAATGCTTGTTTGTTTATTTATCTAATAATATAAATTGTTAATTATCGATTTCTAGGTTATAATTTTTTAGTTGCAGCGTATGCAGAGAGAGAGCTAATTTTGCGATTGTGTCTGTGTGTTTTTTTTTCTAAATTTAAATTAATTGTTTATTACATGATGCGGTAATTTAAAACTATACATTATTCATAATCAGAACATAAAATGATAAAATGATGCGTAGAATATAATATTTTGTTGATATTCAATGAAACTTAATCTATTTAGTCTATTATCTTCTATACTGTCATGACATATTATGCATTACAAACAAATAGTTAGATTATTTAAGTGTATCCTTCAAAATATTTATTTATTCATTCGTACTTTATTACAATGTATTATTGTTTGTTAACTTCTTGCTAATTACGAGTAGTAGCCTGCCTGGCAATATTTTTATTAAACTCTACTTTATATTTTATTACATCTAATTGGTGGTTAAATTTTTCACCCAACGGGCACTAATATAACATAATCTGTAAAATTGGATAATGCACAATAAGGACCCCGCACAAAACACTGTGATTTTGGACCTCACTGAAATTTTCTGAAATTTTGATATGTTATAGTCTATGACCTCCTGAACAAATATTCCCCCGGTCAAAAAACTTTTAA
>JARJDW010014675.1:0-11645 GCA_030264715.1 Adinopsis sp. GC000173 | reverse complement strand
AGGGGGGCTTCCTATTTTAGTTTAAAAGTTACCCCCCTTCCCACCCACAAAGAGGGGTGCGGGGGTATATTTTTTTACACTAATGTATTTGTCCCCTGGCATGATTTAATTTTTATACAAAACATTTTTTTGTAAAGTTCATATTTTTCAAGATATTTCAATGTCTCACGTTAAAAAAAACACCCGGTATATAAAAATGAATGTGTGTCTGTCTGCACTTGAAAGATTCAAAAACCATACAACCAATCGCCGTGAGTTGTTTAATATAGTCCTTAGACGGTTTCTGGTATATTAAACATTAAAAAAGGACGTTATACAATATGTTGTTTTGTGAAAATAGTAGGACTGCCAATTTGACAGCTGTCAGTGTGACAGGATAAACATTCAAATTTTCAANACATATTGTAGTTAAATTTTAAATGGGGAATTATTCTATTCAATTTTTACTTAACCAGAGCAACGCGTGGCTGAGAATGCTAGTTTTCTTATAAAGCAAAAATTTCGCATTAAATAAAGATTTGATTGTACAATTTAGTAATAATTTTTCTTATGTTGTTTTTTTTAATATTTTCAAAAAATATTTGAATTGTTTCATGAGTAACACTCATCATTTTATTATAATTATATTTGTTGCTTTACATATTCTATGTACCTACGATCAAATTTGATTTAGCTACATAGCACCCCAATTATATATTTAAGGTTGTTTTCAACGCATTTAAATGGTGGTTAAGTATGATTATTTTATACACTTTCAACCTGCAATTAAGGCCTCTTAAAGGAAGTATTAAAGAACGCATTCATGGAATAGGAAAATATAACCGAGTTAAGAGCTCCATTTCAGTAATGACAGTTTTTTGTTGGTAGTTCCTTACATTATATCATACAAGAGAAACCGGCGAGTCCTTATAATATTCAGGATAAATAGGCTGCCATCATTCTTTTGAATAAAAATCAGCGCAATCATTCTTTTCTTCATTTCATTTTTCCGAAAATAAAAATAATGATGATAAAATTATATTTTGCCCCATTGCTCTAACTAAAACAACATTTAATTAAATCCAGCCACACACTTTCTAATTGCAATTTATCTTTTCGAAAACAAATTCATTATTCATACAATCTTTAAACAGGAAGCAATACGCTCTTAAATAATTCTATCTCTTTAATCGCGCGCAACGCTATAAAATTTATTTCAATTTAGTAATAAACGCAATTTGGCAAAGTTATTAATTTAATCTATTTTTACCCAAATACAATACACATACACGTGAATTTAATAATGATATATTTAATTTAAATTACAGCTAACAAAACATTTTATTTTCATCCAATCATTATTTTTATTAAATTCCAGCATTCATTAATTTAACACTAGATACTGAAATAAAATTGAAACAAAAACAATTGCAAAAAATATTACAATACAATTATAACTATGTATCTATTGTAGGTAAATTAGAGAGCACTGCATATGGATATATACAGTATCATCAGAAGGTGTTTATAAGTAATTGGAATAATATTTCTGTATTTGAACAAATATAAATGCCGATTTCAAGATCAAATCGCTAATGCGTCATTAACTTAACGGCATTTTAAAATTTTTCGATTTCATAATCAATTTAATTCTGTCATTTATCAATTCTCCCATTAGTGAGGTTGCCAATGCTGTATTGCTAAATGTTCCTGACATTTCTACCAAAGAAACAAGGTTGGCAATGCTTTATTCTTAAATGTTCCTGACATTTTCACCAAAAAACAAGATTAACAATGTTGTATCCAATTGTTTTATCAAATGACACTCATTCTTCCATTAAAATTCGATATTTTGTCATTAATTTAATTAGAGAATTTAATTTTAATGAAGCATTAAATATGATTATAAAATCGGCCCTAAGAGTTAAAAAATCAAATTAAACATAACCACATAACCATACTCTTAGACTTTTATTTTTTGACTATTCCTGTTTTTCACTAGAATCGAATATTGCATAAAATTGTTTATTGATATCCTCTTACTCTTACAGTAAACAAGATCGTTTAAAAGGGCTTGGTTTTAATCTATTGTTTTGTGTGTACTTACTTGTAAAATACCTACTGTTCGCAGTTCGCCCAGAGGGCAGAGGTTAGGAAACAATCGTGTTCGCGTTTGTTCACCCTTGAAACTTTACTGCGCGAATATAAGAAACCTAAAAGTGTAGCTAGACTTTTTAATCCCAGAAATATTATACTATATTGACTTTCTGTAATATTTATAAGCAAAGAAATGCTTAATTAAACATAATTTTATTTTGTCCTTGTTTTCAACACTTTCTAATTTAACGGTTGAAGAAATTTTTCAAATAATATTGTTCAATCCATTGGTTAATAAAACTTAATGATTAATATATTACAAAGGTTTATTTAAGTCAATGCTAAAGAAGGTGGTAGTAAACAAGATAGTTGTTGTTGTTATGCAAAAGTCACTTGCTTCTACGTTGCGTGGTTTTAATATGCACGAATAGATATTATCCCTTGCCTGCGATGCTTAGAAATACACACATATATAGAGTTTGAGTGACTTTCCAAGGATGTGTCGTATGTCACGAACAGATTAAAGTGGTCTCATTACGACGTGTAGGGCATCAATGGCCTAAATGATATCCCTACTAGTCTAGAAGTTAAGTTGGCCTGAGGGTTCTACGAGGTAATATCATTCTCTCATTATATTAAAATCATAATAACATTATTCTTGAAGCGTTGCGCGAACAAAAAGCTCATTGTTCGTCATCTTTCACTTGATTAGAAAATTATTTCTTTACGATCACGACAAATCAATTATAGACGAAGTGAAAATTCACTTGGCAAATATAATTTTTATTCATTTTGCCTTGTTTTGCCGGTTAATAGCAATTTTTATCTCAATTAAACGCCGTTCTGATTATAAACTAGAACAATGTGTCTGCTTTAATTTTTCTCTTGTACAGATTAACAGATTATTTGCATACGTGGTTGCATATTTTTAAGTTGAGAACCGGTTGAACCTATTATCAATAATATATAATTGCTTGTTACGACTTGTTGATAGATTATGTTTTAAAAATTAACTGATTTTATAATTATATTTTACCACGTATTTTACATTTTGCAAAATTTTAATTTTGACGTTTCTTAGACTTTTATGGTTAGCGATACTGATCATAATACCAACTTTTAAATAATAAAGTTACTTCTCAGTAATATTTATTTGTCATTTACTTCATTAAGTATAAAACATTTAATTTTTCTTAAATATTTTGCAAAAATAATTCGTCGACATGAAAAAGTAAAACCACCCTTACCTGGGTGATTAGAAAATTATTTCTTTACTATCACGACAAATCAGTTACAGACGAAGAATAAAATACACCTGGCAAATATAATTTTTATTCATTTTGTGTTGTTTTGCCGGTTAATAACAATTTTTATCCCAATTAAACACCGTTCTGATTATGAACTAGAACGATAAAGGGCGCCTGCCTTAATTTTTCTCTTGTGCACATTAACAGTTAAAATTAAAACAAAGACTTCCAACGCTCTTAATAATTTTTCTTGTCATATCTCTTCGATAATATTAAATTATAATCTTAATTCTACAGCTAATTAAACATCCATGTCTTCTAAACTTAAATGGATTCTGTAATAAGATTACAAAAATTTCATATTTTTTCGCATTTCCTTTTTATTGCACGTCGTTTCTTTTCCAAGACGATATGCATTCGCTCATTCGTTCGTTCGTTCGTTGGTTCGTTCGTACGTTTTCTTTTTCTCCTTCTGCGCGAAACTTTTTTTGTTTTCATAAAACTCATTACACAATATGACAACTTTCATTTCTCTTCACATTAAGCGTTCATTATTTAACTCCAGATGGTCTCGGAAAATAAAAAGAAATACCTCATTTGTACTGATTTTACATCCAGATGTGCCCAAAAAATTTAATATTCCCCAACAAGCACATTTTGCAAATTATCCGATTACCAATTGCCATTCGAATAAAAGCCAAAACTATTTTGTTGCACAGATTTATTTTTCCCATTTGCGAGCATAAAAAAGCTGGAAATTGCACGCTGCTCTTTTTAATAAAAACGCACCCTACAGATAAAAAATTAAATCTTCTGGTGATTTAAAACTCAAACAAAAAAAATTTTACATTTTAATTTATAATTTAATTAAATTATAATGAGTGTATTTTTAAACATATATGAAGCAATTTTCATGTAGTGTAATTGTTTTAAGTCTCTCGTTATAATTTTGTCGTATTCTATTATCCCAAGGCAAGCAGATAATAATTTTGTTTAATGTATAAAGTTATTGAAGAATGAAATTGAAAGATAATTCTCATTGTTGAATCATTTTGCTTCTGGAAATTAACAAATTTAATTAAAAGCATTTATCTTTTGCCAACTTTACCATCTAACATAATACATAAAATATAGGAGGTTGGTTTTTTTTCGCCTTCTTCTCAAAACGAATATCATTTCCCATTATAAAAATGTAAGAAGTTAATCAGGAATCTATACGATTGCGTTTCTTATCGCGCCAACACCTTCTCCTCTCCTTTCTATACGTTCTAATAGAATTCCAACCCTAGAATTAACGACATTCGGTGTGCGCGATGATAAAACGCTGACTACCCACACTACTTTCCACCAGAACATCATTGTTATCTCACTTCTATAACAACGATTCATAAACAAAAGGCTCCCTTTTTTAATTAGGGTTAACTACCATTCTTTATAGTGGTTTATTTCGTTCTATTGTGATCGCAATCTTTACAAAACAAAAAGCTCTCGCGATGTAATTATTTCAATTTTTAATCAAACAAAACGCAAAATATTTATACGTACTATTATTATTTCAACTGAAAATTTAATGCGTGTATTTCTAATATATGTATATTATCTAATTTAACAAATAATTAAATTTTATACCTACCTATCTATTGTGAGCGCTGTAAACTGATATAAATTAATAATCAATCGTTGCTTTTATTTTTTTTTAATTATATCCAAAAGTATAAGATAAATGATGTAATAAAATATTCTAGGGACATTAGTGAGATTGGCAATGCTGTATTCCTAAATGTTCCGGGCATTTGCATAAAAAAACCAGGTTGGCAATGCTTTATTCTTGTTATTCTTAAATGTTTCTAACATTTTCACTAAAAAAAAAACAAGATTATCAATGCTGTATACAATGGTATACAATTGTTTTTATTAACCAATATTAAATGACACTAATTCTCCCATAGTATTATTTAAACTAAAATTTTATGCGTGTATTTCTAATATGTATTATAATGTAACTTATTAAATTTTAGATAATAACGTACTGAGGATGAAGATGTAAATACAATATGCAAGCAATTCCAAACCAAATTTGTGACAGATTTATTCATATTGATGAATAGATTTGAAAAAAGGGATATATTTCCATGTCGGTATGAGACACTTTATACTTACTAGCACAATATGAGAGAGGTACGATTTAGGATTCAAGTGAATATTAGTAACATATCATTGTCACACAATATCTAGTTTACGTCTAATACCTTTTCCAAAATCGGAGGTACAACTTACCCGACTTTCCCCTATTCATGTAAATCCAAATGTTTGTTATGTAATATAACAAATAATTAAATTTTATACGTATCTATGTATATGTATTCTATATACAAATTGTGAGCGCTGTAAAGTGATTTGTGAATTAATCGTCGATCGTTGTTTTTATTTACTTTTAATTATATCGAAAAGTATAAGATAAATGATGTAATAATTTGGTGCATATAAGTTTTGTTGAAAGTTTTCGGATGGAGTTGAACGGATCATTTGGTCCTTTGGTGAAAAATCACCTGTCCAAACCTAGTGCTGCTGTGCTGTCAGCCGTGATTTCCAAATGTAACCATTAGTCTTTGTACTATTACAGACATTGATTTGTATCTATCTATGCTCTTATTATGTGGTATTTGGTTGCAATACTTATCTCGCTGGAGAATGAAAATATTTCATTAGTTAGAGCAAATTGCAACAGATATAGATTTATTTTTAATCTTATATTCCTGGCAATATCAATATCATACCTCCTAATGTATTATTTAATATCTCAAACCTCTCTGCTTCTCCTGCTGGAAATAATTTAAAGTATAAATTAATTCTTCACACTATGGCACAAAACAAAATTTATATCTAAAGATTACAATCAAGCTTGAAAGCTGAGAATTAACTAGCAACTATAATAAGGCCGAACCGAGAATCCCCGATAGATTATGTAACTGAAAAGGATGATTTGTATATTTAATACAAGATAATTATCATAAATCTATATATATATAGTATATCTGCTTGAAATAATTGAGCTACTTAGGGTATTATAAATAAATGATTAGCGCAGCGAAAACCGTAGTTTTAAAATGCATCATTTCGTATAAATCTAACTTTATGTATGTATGAACATAAACATTTCTTTGTGCTTGTTTTTTCTTAAATTAGCATTTTAAATAATGCATCTTTGACTTTTAAATTACATTCAGAAAATATTAAGAGAAAAATGCGTAGTTGTAGTATATAAAATATGAAATTGGAATGGTAGAAAATTTACAAAACTGTTAGCAAATTTGCAATTTAAATTTAATTTTTCTTTAAATAATGAAGCACATCAATACACATACAAATGTAATACGTATTTTTGCATATATTTTTATATATTCGCATCTAACTCATACAACAACTGCTTTTAATTAAACGGTTTCTGTTTCTTCTTTTATCATTTAATAATTTTCTATGAAAAAGGAGCAGTGTTAATCTCTAGGGAGCCACGTAAATGCATGTCGTCCTCGAATAGCTGGACACAACTGTCCAGTCATTTGTATTCAAACGAATCGACTTTGAATTTAAATGGAGTCGCAGTTACCTTTTCATTCGAAAATTTTGCATTCAAAACTTGTTTACATTACCTTTTCTCCGTTCGTTTTTTTTTTCATACAAAAGATGCAGTACATACTCTATAACGACATAACAGTTTATTTACGAGAGAAATGCAATTCAAAAAAAAATATATATCACACAATAGTTTTATATGCATTAACAACATTGCTGCTATTTGCTTTATCAACATCCTGTAATGAAACCTATTGATTTTATACAATGCACAAAAAGTATTGTATTTAACGTACTTTGTTTTAGTTTTAATACTTTAATTAAAATGAAAACAAATAATAAAATGCTGGACTTTAAATTGTTATATATTTTACAAATAATAGGTACGTACTACATACTTTTTTTTTATTTTACACGAATTTTCATTATCTTATTTTATCCATTATATCAAATACATACCTTCCAGCGAAAACTAATTGAAAAATGAAATGTGTTTGGTGAATCATGCCGAAATAGAGTATGCATGCCAACCCTTGAATGTTTCAGAAACAATTTTCTACTTTATTTGCATGAATATGTAGTTGTAATAACTCCAATAATAATTTATTTGCAAATGTATTTGCAACATACTGCAAACATGAATGAAATCCAAATCGACAAAAACTTAGCAGAATCGATTAAACTGATAAGTATTGAATTAGGATTTAAATGAATAGAAATTCTATCAGTAACTTATTGTTGATTGAACAACTTTTTACTTGGTAAAACTCATTAATATCTAATAAAGAAGAAATACATGGTTTAATTTTACTATTTATTTGCATGCTGTCTGCAGTTTCGACTTTCGTCAATTTTAAAGCTTTAGTCGATATAAATACATAGCTTGTAACAAATCTGATTAGTGATAGTAAAGTTAATATGTAGAATATAAGATAATAATTACCTACATTAAAAATATATGAAATCTAAAAAAAGAATTTTTATATAGCCATGTTATTAAAAATTATTTCCAATACTCTGTCCAGTGGCTATTCAAAAAGTAAATTAAAAATTTTGACCAAATATACAAGCAAAGAGATAACATGAAAAGTGGATAAAAACGTAATATACATTATTAATTATTTTATTTTTTGCAATAAACATATGTGAATACCGATAAGCAAACAGATATGACAATATTAAACCAAAAATATGTCCTTTATAATTGACTGAAACTGAAACGAAAATTGTTAAACCGAGAACTGCTTGTATTTTAATTTTTATGCATAAATATGTAAATATTATTATAATTATCAACAGATTAATTAAAATTATTTCACATTTTTAACATTATGGAAGTTTTGCAAATCATTTTGGGAGTATAATTAATACAGAGACATAATAATTAATTAAAGATACTTGGTTGTGTTTAAGTAAAAAATGACGCATGTAAACGTCAACTCGCAGCGTTTAGGTTTGGTTAGGTTAGCGTTTTTCTAATAAAATCAATGTTTCTATCAAAATCGTTGTTTCTTACTGTTACTTGAATTATTAGGTTAGGTTAGCATTTTGTGTTATTTTAAATGAATTTGAGTGTCTTTCATTGTTTTTGTGTTTTTTATATAAAAAAACGGATTAAATGTGAAAAACATTCAAATTCATCTAAAATAACACAAAATAAAGTCTATGCGCATTTCGGCTATATAGCCATCATCAGGACAAATCTATAAACAACAAGAAACAGACTATTTATAAATATTCTAAATAAGTAAATAAACTAAATAGCTAATACATCAATGAATTTATGCTAGGAATTATTTACAGGTAGGTCCAAATATAACAATTATAACATAATGGTTGTCTAACCGAAATGCGGATAAACTTTACTTAAATAAAAACTATAGTGAATCAAAACCAAGTGTTTTTAATTAATTATTATTCCTTGATATTATAATAATGGTTCACCAAGAGGTAGCAACAAATGTTTTAATATAACAATTAATACGGTTTATAATTTACATTTTTAATTTATTGTTGCTACGTCTATTTATTTGAACCTAGACAATCAATATTTAAAATAATTTTAATTAATATAAATGTGATAAGTGTTGAGTAAACATCGATATGTTTGAAAATTTGGTGAAATAAAAATGTATTGGTGAAGGATAGTGATGCATAGATGTCAATAGCTCATCCAGATAGATTGATCGTATTAATTCGTTAATCCTCTAAAGATAACAAGCACATAATCATCGTCACTAAGTAGACTATGTGGAGTTTTAATCCAGAGCACTGGCTGGCATATAAGCCTGATATATCTTTTGGTTACGTCTGGTCGTTATCAAGTATGACGTGACTTATTTGCCTGGCATGGAAGTGATGGAAGTTTTAGATGTAAAGTAAGGTTGATCGTATATTTCTATAGCCTATATAAATGTCATACTCACATGTAAAGTTGAAAACGTTCCACATATGCTAGCACCGGATGAAAATCTATGTTTCACTTGCTCGTACCCCATAAATGTACATTTATTTTGATTTAAAGTTCTGAATCCGCTGCACTGCAAGAAATCTTTAAATTGAAACTGTTGGATATTTATCATTAGCATCGACGACTGCCCATAAATCTGAAAGCTATTCTCTTGTATAATAAATGTAATGTCATTTTTTGAAAAGAAATAATCAAATATTAATGCACATATATAAAAATAGGTACACTTTTTAATGGATTTCTCATTAAAATCAGAAACATTTTAAAAGGTTTTAAACGCGTTTTCACTTTATGAAAATTCTCCTTCCCCACAGACCTATCAATCAAAACATTGAGAATGAAAAAGTTCAACATTTTCATTAATATCACTTAATTTCACTTGATTGATGTGACATTTGTCGTAATTTTCAATTACTCAAAATGTTAGAAAATTACCTACCAAACTAAAAATAAAATAAATGATAAAGACAGAAGTTGAAATATATTAAAGTTTTCGTTTTGTTGCTACCCTCGCAGATTTTGTAGCATTTTTACAACAAATTTATTCCATCTTTAGCAAAAAATTGTATACAAAGCACTTTTTTATATAGTCCAATCATGTTATTATTGCTGAAGGAAACGTTTTGTTCACTTTTTTGCTGCACTTAAAGTTTTGAATCAGTTGGGAAATGCATAGAAAAACATGAATTAATATAATGTGATCGTTCGCTCATATATACACCATTACCTTACTTAAATTTACATTTATATGTATAAATCGATTGAATTACTTCATTTAATTTACGCAAATTACTTGAATTTAATTTGTTTGAAATTCGCACAAAGTATATTTTGAGAAATCGTCGGCAATCTATTGTAACAATAATAATATAATTTCATTGTTTCTGTTGACTTTTAATTATATTGAATTTCTAATTGAAAGAAAACTCAAGACCAGCCCGCGTCTATAATCGATGAAAACTCGTGAGAAATGTCCATTACAAAGAGGGTAGGTATGTTAGCTCAACAAATATTCAACTGAATTGTCTTAGAAATAAAAAATGTTAAAAAGAAATTATCAACAATTTATAAATGAAAATCTGTACGGAAATGATTTCAACAATATGACAAACTTTGTCTATTGTATTTATGATTACGAATGAAAGAGACAATTAAAATGAAAACGATTGCAATTAATCAGACAGAAGTGATTCTATTTATATATAAACAATACAAAGAGTTCAAAGTCGTGAAACAATAAGTGAATATATAGAATGTTAATGATCTAACTCTAACTAAACGGCTAAATATTATGTGCAATATTTTAAAACTGTCGAATTTGCAAAAGAAAATTCAAGTAAAATATTCACGGAAACATAAAGTGACCCTGCATCAATAATCCTGTTTGGTTTAAATCTACACAACTTGAATTTGTTTGTCGCTGATACGACGTATAATAGCTGGGAAAACAACATAGGTTCGTGCGGTACAACAAAGAGTTTAAATTAATAAAGTAAGTTTTTCTACTTAAAAAAATATTTAAGTGTATTTGATTATTTCGTTATAAAAAATGAAACAAGCAGAATTCTGGATTAAGTAGAAACATTAATTTAAGGTTATGATTACTTTAAAAATATTTACCGGACAGATCATAACGAACATAACCTATAAAGTATTGTAAATTAACGTCATTTAGTTAACTGTGTAATATTTAGTAACATCTTCCAGCAGATGGCAGTAGTTACCAATATAATTTAATATGTCCCTCTTTCGTAGTTTTTAGGTTAGGTTCGTTATCGGTTATGTAAATGCTAGGGATGAGAATACGGGCATAAATAACTGAGTATATTAAAAATAGAATTGCTGATAATCTTATATGTGGCAAATTAATAATTACGTCGTTTCTATGATGATTTCTATTGAATATTGCATTGTCATCGGAACTGAACATGTAAATAGAATATCAGCAAATTTGGTCAACTAGAAGTGTTCAAAAATCGAGTACAAAATTTGTACACGAACTAAAAAGATACATACAAACGTGCGGAGTGAAATAGAAGTGTATAAAATGTATTTTCTTATAAAAGCGTAAACTTTATTAATAAATATCTATAAAGCACGATGCGTATACATATGTAAGTAGTATTTTACATGTGATATTAATTTACATTAAATCTCGCGCAGCTTTCTTCTAATTTGAAAGATTTAGTTGTTTATCGTAAACACTTTAGAACATATGCAGCATGTAATATATTACAATGCTGAAAGAAGAATTTGTTTGTTTTCCCAAGATAAATGAC
>JARJDW010014670.1:0-19343 GCA_030264715.1 Adinopsis sp. GC000173 | reverse complement strand
AATATTTCTTTTATTACACTAATTTTCATGTTAATCGTCATGAATCTTGACCGTTCGCTAATTAGCTGTAACATTTTTATGACGCTGCAAAATATGAACCGAAGTAAAAACTTGATAAATAGATAAGCAAGCATTTACACCGCTTTGAGATTGAGCGTGCTCTCATTCGTGTTCTGATATACTGCTGATAAACATTTCGTGCCCATATGTATTTGGTAGGTAGGTTTGAAATGCAAGTCCACATATTTTCTATATTCATGAAGTTTTGCTGGTTGCTATTTGCTTATTCCACATAAAATATTTTATGAGCGTTATACGTTTTTGGCTGAGATTTTGTAAAAACAATGGAACTTGCGCTGCAATTTTTAATCGTTAGTGTACTTATGTATTGGAAGGGACAAAAAACAGGAGTATCAATATCAATTAGTGATGTTCAAGTTTAATTTACATTTAAATATTATTACATTGTTTTTAATTGTTTCATTTTAAGTATTTAACCTCACACAGAATAAAAATGTGTAGATATTTGAAAATTTAACAAATTATACCTATATTTTAAGCGTACTTTATAGGATTCTTTGAATAAGGATGATATTCTTAATCATTAGTGCATTGGTGTCAAAAGGGGTAGTAGGACGTGGTAACATAAACATCACAGTCAAAAACTCACATAAAAACAGGAGTATCACTATCAATTATTGTGCATAAATTTGTGTTAAAATCAGTAATACATCTATTTTAGCAACTTTTAATGCAATGATTTTTTGAGAATTTAATCTAACTTGCTATAAAAACGTAAGGATTTATGACAATTCGACATATTATAAATTTAATTATATTACATTTGTTACGTACTTTGTAGAATTCTTACAAAAACAATGATATTCTTAGTCGTTGGTGTGCTGGATAAACACCACAGGCGAAACCAAAAGCAAAAACAAGAGTATCATTAGCATTATGCAGCATAAATTTGTGTTAAAAATATTTACATTATATGTGCAAAGTGAGAATCGCTAATACAATACTTCGATGATTATTATCTACTAGTGAATTGTAAGTTTTATTTACTTTGTTGTATTTACTTTATAGAATGATTCAATCTCTTATATTTTTTGAGCGCGTCTAACCTCACATGCGCTATAAAAATGTGCGGATTTATGAAATTCAACATATTATATATTTTATACCTACGTACCTCTACTATTTTATAGGATTCTTTCAAAAACAATGATGATAAATTTTGAAGTACGTGTATGCGATAAATATGTGCACTAGCTGCTGCTCGTGTGCTTTATGGTTTCATCCGGAACTGCGACATATTTTGATATCAGTAATGCTATACTTTTTACCTACAGTATAAAAGTCAATTACGTATCGGTAATTCCATTTCACTTTTAAGCAGCAAGCTCGATAAATAAGTGCATATGTTCGTTTTGAAATTTACTATTGATTAAGTGTGTTTAAGATATATACTTATACGTATATATATTCGTATAGTAAAGAATAAGGATGGAGGCAGCGTCTTGCCTGTTACCTTATCATTATTTATGCTTTTCGATGATAATAACACGTGCAAACTCACAAAATTTCACTATTTTCTTAAGACGTTTATTTATGTGTCAGCTCATTTATATAATGCGAAGATTTTATTTGTATTTTAGAAATTAATTACAAAAGAAGAATTCATTGCAACTGAATTATTATCATAGAAAAGATAAATTAAATTGTTAATATTTAGTGCAATGGTTTAGTTTTATTATTGTTTACCAAATTGAAATAATTTTTTATTGAAATATCAGAGAAAACTAACATTTTAACGGTCAATATGCAGTAGTATTTTTATGAAGCGAATAACAATTAACATTTTATTAACAATTTACGGTTTAATAATTTCTAATTTACTATCGAACAAGTTTTACAGTCCCGGCTGTAAAATCGCTACCACGTATCTTTAAATGTTATTCAGTTTATCAAATTGAAATGAATTTTTGTTTAAGTATCAAAGAAAATATAAATTTTAGTTGTTTAAGTGACATTTTTGTCAGGTTAAGATGCAGCATACATTGTTTTTAATTGCAATATTCTGTGGATTTAATGAAAAATACATTTTTGGAAGAATCTAGTTTTATTATTGTTTATTAAATTAGAAAATGTCATAGGAATTATAAATTTTAATTGTTCATGTTAATTGGCCCTTTTGTCATGCGTATATATGTACATTCCACATCCTATTTAATTGCAAGATTATTTAAAATGTCAATCTATTTGGATGAAGATGATTGTTCTTTGTCGTTTTAATGCAAAATGCATTTGTGCAGCGCTGATGATTTTTATTTCCTACTTGACTGTAAATCGAAAACAATTAAGCTGTGCCAAAAATCCATTACGCCAGCGCTCAATTAGGTCAAACAAGGCATTGACGTTTTGATTATTAATGAAATTTCGAATTGACGTTGCCGCGCTACTATCGGCCGACACGATCTCACCGACTTCATAATCCGGGCGTCCTGTCTGAAATGATCGCAAGTTAAACACAAAACCCCATCACTTGTAGCAAGAGTGATATGCTAATCACCTCACAGCACATTTCAGCCGTAAATAACTTGCAATATTAATATTATCTCGGTTTCGTGCGACGGCGGCGGTATCAGCTGGCTGCATGTAGGAGTGAATGGCTGCATTCAACAACAAAACCAATTCGTTTTGTGAACAATTGAAAAACGATCGCCGTTCACAGCCACACACATTGTATGTGTGTATACGATACAGATATTATTATTAGGTCATATCAATATTCACTCTCTCTTTACCCTTTAAACAGTGTTTGCGGCATGTGTGCGCTGTGTGTTGTGTTGTGTACGACGTACATGCTTAATAGAATTAAATGCTAATTTCATATTATCGTGTTTAATCATGTTATGAAATAATATTTATTTGCAAATCAGCTAAATCACGTTTGCTACGTGTTATTGAATGTTTAAATGCAGATGTAATAATTTAAATGTTTTCCAATTATATACATACATACATTATATATTGATTAATTAATTCTACGACTCAATACAGGAAAATTATCAATTTACTTGCTGCTGGTGGTTGTTTACGCAAAATCAACAATCGCTTAACAAATTACGTGGATGGTCCAAATAGTTTCTAGCCTTTATTGAGTAATTTTTAGTGTAACCCAAAATTATTCTTGTTCTGTTGTTCATCACCACGTCCTGCTTAAACCGAAATTTTTTTTATGGATTTTTCTTTGCTCGTGGAAATTTTTGCGAGTTTCTTTCGATTTTTCTTTGATCTTTTGGCAATTTCCATCAAATCTTTTAGCAACTTTCATCATTATTATGGAAACATACAGAAGAACGAAGTTTTGATTAATTTTTATCAAAATGTTTAATGATTTGATGGAAAATGCCAAAAATCAAAGAAAAATCAAAAAAGAAAGTCGCAAAAATTTCCGGCGCAAAGAAAAATCCATCAAAAATTTTTGGTTTAAGCGGGACGTGGTGATGGTAAAAAATAATTTGCGGCTGCACTAAAAATTACTCAAAAAAGGCTAGAAACTTTTCGGACCACCCACGTATGTGTAGTATATAGGTACTATACGATTTACGTTCCTTCCTTTTACAATAACAATAAAACGTGACTTTTTTATGAAATTTTATTATCTGTTTTCCGAAACATAAAATGTAAAGTGGTTGCATTAAACAAATTGAGTAACTAAAAATAAAATGAATTGCCATTATAATGGAATAATGTAAATAAAAATTACAAATTAGTTTTTGATTTAAGATAATGTTATCGCATGAAAAGATGTGAAATGTAATTTTCTAGTACAATACGCTTCATCTTTTATATTATAAATTAAATTAATCTGCATTAAAAGGGGAGATATGTTATTATTTACTATATACCTATAGCTGTATATATAAAATAATTCTAAACTACATTACCGAAATGTTAAGCAGAAAATCAATATTAGCAATAAGCAAGATTCCCCGGATTATTAATAATTATGTTTGTTTTAATGAATAAGTGAATTAAGCACTTTGTGTTAACAAACTTAAACAACCTAAAGGTATGTAGATTTTATACTTTCATGTGCGCCATAATAAAATTCACTTCATTTAACATAATTGCAAGTGCTTTTACAGAAAAAAAAGTGGAAATTTAAAACTGTGTATAAATTTAGATTATGTTTCCATTTTTATATGACATTCAAAGATTAAAACATATATTTTGTTACATTTACAAATGCGTACGTATGCACTGTTTAATTACGTGTGGCTAATAAATTTAATAAAGTGGGATTCGATATTAAAAAGCAATTTCGGAAAACAAACATTGTCGTAGGTATCAATGGGGCTTGAAAGCGCGCCACCGCCGCGAGATAAATCTTTATTATTATTAAATGTATAATAAAATTTATTCATGTATTAAAATCGCCTTTCGCCAAAGCGTTGCGTTATTTATATATAATGGGATGAATTGTATGTATGGTAGTTATTTGATAGCAAAGAAAATTGCATGTTTCTTATCGATAATACGTTTTATTCAATGATGCAAAAGATTAAAGTGACAAGGTGACAAATCATGGTTAGGGATAGACCATGTTGATAAAAAGTTATCTATCCCCGGAGGGATTTTCAATGATCGGACGCCGTTGCGCAAATAATTTTTCTTCTATTTAATCTTGTTGAATGGAAAATTTGTAAATTCTGTTCATACCTTTTTCGGGGATCAGTTTGTAAATTCCAACAAATACTAGACTGATAATAATTAGTTTAGATTTAGTTAAAATATTTGATGGGATCTAGAATTTGTTCACCTTTGATTTAGATCAAAGGTTGGATAGTTTTTCCACATTGTAAATCAAACTTAATTCTTAGGTTCTGACCTTGGGCCACTGAAATACTAAATAAATCTAGTGATGCATTAATGACAAAACCTAAATATGAATTTTACATTATTTAGTAAATGATGCCAAAATATGATGCACATTTTGTCTTAATACCTAAATATATTTATCTAGATAGTTTTCCTAGGTTTTTATTTTGGCATCGGGGTTACTCAAATTTGAAATTATCCGGGTAATGTAATTTAATCATTATCCCAGCTGGATAAACTGATGATGATTGGCGTACCAAGTGTAAAAATGTAAAATTTAAACGACAAAGAGCGATTGATCCCGATATTTTGAGCAACTGGGAAACTACAATATTTAGAGCTTTGTTTTAAAAGATGAGTTCAGTTTAAATTTAGAATAGATATAACTTTGAAAGCCTTTTTTAACCAGTCTTCTTCTAAAACCTTTACTCTACTAGTACATTTATTTCAGTCAACGAATTATTTCTTAAATGCACAGCTAATAATTTTTGCCGGTGAGTGTATCGTCTCACACTCACTTTTTTTCCTGTTTGTTAGCAACAACAACAATACCTACGACAATTTTTACAATGTGGATTTTCATAAACTTTTAATTTATTTTCTTCGGGGCTAAATGGGAGCACGTAAATTTTAGATTGTGTCACTCGTGTCTTGTTGTGCGTTGTTGTTGTTCCAACTTGAAAGTGCATTGTTCTTGCATGTTTTATAGAGTTTACATATGCATGGTATTCACAAAGTATATTTGCACTATACTTAGAATTCAGAATAAATAACTATCTGAGCAAAAATAATAATTTTGTAGGTCTTATAGACTTATCCATCAAGCTTAGCATTTAATATAGATCAATATAGTGCTTAAAGAAGCCAGTCTTACAACAGAACAGAATTTGCAATAAATAAATGACTAAAAATTATAACCTTGTAGGTCTGGAGGTTGTTTTGATGAAGACTTTATTAGGCGAGCTTAAATTTACACTTAGACTTATCCATCAAGCTTAAAATTTGATATGGATCAATACACTACTTGCCTTAAACAGGACAGTCTTGCAATAATTTTGGAATACACTCGTACTGATCAAAATTAAGGATAAATAATTATCTGAGCAAAAATAATAACTTTGTAGGTCTCTATTGATTGTTTTGATGAAGATTTTATTGGAGAACTTAAATTTACTCTCAGACTTATCCATCAAACTTAAAATTTAATATGAATCAGTATGGTTCTTGCCTTAAACAGGTCAGTCTTATAAGAATTTTGGAAAACACCTTAAATATTCATTCAGAAACTATCTCACTGTTCAAAATTAGGAATAAATAATTATCTGAATAAAAATAATAACTTTTATAGATTGTTTTGATGAAGATTTTATTGCAGAACTTAAATTTACTCTCAGACTTATCCATTAAGCTTAAAATAATATTGATCAATATACTACTTGCCTTAAATAGGTCAGTCTTATAAAAATTTTGGAAAACATCTTAAATATTCATTCAGAAACTATCTCACTGTTCAAAATTAGGAATAAATAATTATCTGAACAAAAATAATAACCTTTATAGATTGTTTTGTTGAAGCTTTTATTGGAGAACTTAAATATACTCTCAGACTTATCCATCAAGCTTAAAATTTAATATGGATCAATATAGATGCTTGCTTTAAACAAGGGCAGTCTTACAATGTTGGATGGACACTTTAAGTGCAAATTTAAGCTCCCAATTAGAATTCTTATAAAAAAATCGACATTATATTTTCTCATATTTTTTTGCGAGTGTGTGTTTGAGACGTGGCGATGTGTCGACGCTCTTGCTCGAATATTTTAATCCGCATTTATTTAATCCTGGTGCATGGCGGTGAAAACCTGAATGATATTGCAATAAAAGTTATTGCGAAATGCGTTTTTGACACAAGAGTGATGAATGTTTCTGTCAGATGTCAATTATCATTATGATTAGGAATAATGTTTGCTTTGTGCTGTGCTGTGTATTTGCCATTTTGTGTGTGTTACATAAAACGGCTTTTGTGTTGTTTTTACATTACTACATTGTAGGATTTGATTACAATATTATTTACCTACTATTTAAATTGTACATAATTTATAGGTTGATAATTTTTGTTTATAATTATAAATTGTGCACGAACAAACAAACACATTAAATGAAATAATAATGATTTTTGTAGCCCAAATAGAAAAGCGGATATGGGTTTTTAGCAGGCCATGTAATTTTTACTTTACAGCTGATAATAATGGCCGAAAATCAAATATGGCACAAAAAATGCTTTTACTGTTTTGTAAATACACTATTTTTTTATCAGATTTTGTTCAAATTAACATCGAATTGTTTTCTGTCTGCGTACATCTTGCTTTGAAGTGTTTATTTAGGATATTTGAGCCCTGTTACTATAGTCATTTATTTTAGTAATCTTTGCGAAATTAAATCTACCGCATAATTTTTCATAACTTTTCTACAACTGTCAAAACAACGGGCATTTTCGGTTTTAATACAGTGTTAAACAATTATTGACAAGTGGGAGTATTATTTGATGATTGGTGGACCATGAGTGTAATCCTACTCAAAATCATGTCTCAAATTTTAATCGATCGAAAATATTGTTGGACTTTTTATGTAGTCGCACGAAATCAAGTTTTTTACTTTGATTGGAGTTAGATGTTTGAAAATCTATTTCTAAATATTGAAATTTTGAGTATTTGAATCCAATTTATGGAAATTCAATTATCTAGTATTATGGAATTGTTCTATTTTTGTGTAATTTAACTTTAAATATCATTGAAAATTATATACGTTAAAAATTCTTGTATTGAGATTCAAATTTTGAACAGATTGAGGTCCAAAGATTTGACTTCTATCCTGATCACCAACCAAAGAACGATTTAACTAAAATTTTTAACAATAATTTATGAAGCAAACTTCAAATGAAAGACGACTGACTCACCCGAATTCGTTTACGGATTTGGCGAATGTTATAAACTTTCGATTGATTTCGTCCTCCCGCAAGCGATAAACAAGTTATTTTATATATAGCCGAATTGCTTTAACTAGCAGCGTTGTTGGTTTATTAAATTTCGGGCGTAAACAGAAAAGAAAACAGCGTCGTCTAGCGATTTTAATTATCCGGCCGTGTAAAGTTCCTCTTTTTTATTCTTTAAAACGCTAAGCAGTCATTGTAGGCATCAAAGCGCCGAACTGGGTATAGAGAGAAAGAGAGAGATTTTATTAAATTTTATTCTTCTAAAAAATTTAATGAAAATTTAATTAAATCAATATAAACATATATGGTGAATATATTTTTATCTCGTTGTGTTAACGCATTCTTGCAACACGAAAAATTATACAGGCTATATTTGTTGGGAGCGCAGGTGCGTTGCTTTACTCGTGCGCGCTTAATTTTTGCAAGCACTCGATTTTTATCAAAGCAATTAAAAGCGTTTTAACATTAATTGCCGCGCACATTCTTAATAAATTAAAAATAAATTATCGGTTTAAATTATTTGCACGGGGCGGCGTATAAAATTATTCTACATTCAAATATTTGTGCTGCCGCTGACGTTTTAATCGCATTGTTTATGAATTGATTAAACAAACATGGCTGAATTTATATTATATGTAGTTTTTTTTCTATAAATTATTTTGTAATTATACGTATCACGTAACTAACTAGGTTTACGTACGCTATCGATTCCAATATTAGTGGGTGCGCTGCCATCATTTTTGAGCCATTTCCAACTTTCGTAATTAAACGAACGCCAAATAATTGAGTGAAAATATTCAAGTGGGAATTATGCGCGGAATAAATCGAGCAAATTCTTAAGTTGCGCGCCTTAAACTTTCCGACTTATTCGATGTAATTAATTTCACCTGTCAAAAACTTGCATTATATTAGACGTTGAGATGAGACTTTTAAGCCAATCCATTTATACGCTATATATAGAAATTGCATTTTTGCCCATTTGTACACACGTTTTTGATGATGATGGTAATATTGCAGTTAAACGATAGCGCTTAAATGTTGTCAGATCGTTGCAATTTTACATTGTCCAAACATTTCCTGCCTCTAAGTCGGTGGCTTTACGTGGATTATTATAATTTTCCGAGATTAAGTGCTTCACTTCCACGTATTAAACTTGCCAGACGCCTCCTTTCTTAAGGAATGGAATGTATTTGAATTTTCCAATCAGATTTACCGTTTTAGCCTTAATTAAAAATTTATTTCGTGTTTCAATCGTATAACGTCTTTTTATTATCGGCAATTTAAGATATTTTCAGTATGAAATAAATATTCGGTTCATATTATTGAGATGGTAGTACCCAGTTTACAAATTTCATCAATTCATGATGATAAAGAGATAAAATGAAAAATAAATTTTTGATATCTTGTTTGTATTCAAAATTTAAGTAGTTGAGATATATGTACATATAAGAATTGGACTATATAATAGGTGACAATAACAATGAAGTTATATTGATTTTCCAACTTATTTCTATCTTAGAAAATTGTTGGCTGGCAAAATCTATATGTAGGTCAAATCCTCCAAATATAAATATCTATATATTTACTTTCCAAAACTAATAGTTTCAATTTAATTGCATTCATTACCGTTTATCTAGTTGCTTTGATTCATTGCCTGGTCACTTATCTCGTTTATCTATTCGTCTCTATACCTAAGTGAACTAAAAGACCGATTTCTGTCACGTAATCCAAAATTAGTATTCTATTCTGAAAAAAATGCAGAAATTCTGAATGTTGTCCAAAAACTAAGTAACCTACATATTGTAATTTTTTCGAAAACAACATTTTGTCGAGTTTAATGAATTCCAAGTTACTAACACTGATACTGAATAGTTTATTATTTTTGTGGCAAAAAATGTTAAGAAAAACTAACAGGACCGTTTTATATCAAAATGTAATGACATTCTTTAGACCATGATAGGTTAACAAGCGTAATGAAATTTAAAATGGCCATTAAACATTTAATCTGAATAAATACTTGAGAATTTCACATGTATTACTCATCAAAATATTCAATTTTTATGCGAAGTAATAAAAAATTCTTCAATATTGTTAATTGTTGATGAAAATTTCTAATAATAAACTCGAAACGACTTTCTAGGTTATTAAATTGCAAAAATTTTATTTGGGTGCGCTTATATAATAAAATGAAATTATGGCTCGGGATTATTGATTGCGAATGAAGATAATAAATCTTCCGTTAGAATATTAATATCCAAATGAAAATCTTTGCTAATCCCCAATTTTATATCTCTGCGCCGCGCGCTATTGTTTCATCATTATATGCGCCCGATTCGAATTTTATAAATTACGCAACTTTTTCATTTATATATAAATATTTATTCAGTTTTAATAATTTATTATATTTAAATTAAATACGCATGAAAAAAATTATAACAAATGCGCTCGACGCTTATATATATTGTTTATTATTATACATTATACCGCATAGATTATTGCATTGTGCAATTAAAAAAAATTAATTAATAACGCGAATTTGGACAAACAAAATAATTATGTTGTTATAATTCAACAAATACATTTTGTATAAGCGTGCGTAATTTTGATATCACACACACGGTTTTTATTGTTATACATCAACAATGGCGCTAAAATTTGTTCATAACTTTTATCTATGTATACGAATGAAACATGGTGTAAAAGTGTTAAATTTACAGCGTTGCGATGTAATAATAATGAAAAGTGGATATTTTATATCGCTTCCAGAACTCTTGAAGTAAATTTAAAAAGGAAATGTTGCAAATTTATCAAATTAATTACGATAGTAATTGCTTAAATAGAAAAATATTGCATTCTTAGACAAATCGAAAAATTTATGGCTTATTTGATACTAAAATATTTATATTTCACTACATTTTACTAAACTTAAGTTTATTTCTAATATAAATTAAATTAAATGTGCCAAAATAATTAAAATAACATAATTTATCTAAATAGCTATTTTAACACTAAAGTAACAACTATAATGTATAGCGCTTCGTCTAGATATTAATAACACTGTGCTCGAAATAAGTACCTTTTTTTTGGTCAAACAGGGCATCTAGTGGATAACGGTATTTAAGGTGTGCTGAATTTAATGGCGCAAACCGTTTTTAAAAGTTAAATCGGGTTTTCGAAATATTTCAGTTTGAATGTCTTAAGAACAGGCAAGTAGAATACTTAATAATAGACGTGAATGTTCATAGAGTAAAACATCATCACCAATAAGATGCATCTCTAATAGATATCTGTAGTAGTATATGTATTTTTATTGCATTTTTCGGATACGTACCATAGGCATGAACGCTTATAGATTACGTCACTACTAATAAGATGCACTTCCAATGCATATTTGCACCATTATTCATTGAGTTTAGCACACCTTAAATACCCTGATCCACTAGATGCCTTTTTTGACAGCTTTTGCTCTAGCACAGTGTAATTAATGTAAATAAACTTTATGTTTACGTTATTACTGCGACGACTAATGCAAACAATTCACTTACTAACAGAAATTTTGAGAGTAGGTAATGAATTTTTTTTTGATAGTATTGTTATCTTAGTTAAGTATATTTCACTAGTAGATGGTAGTACTAATGGTAATATAACTAACTGTTAAAATGTGAACTTTATACGAACCTATTGCTGTTAAAAATAAGTCTTTTGGGAACATGCGTGTCAGAAGTAAATACGTATCATCAAAATAAAAAATATGTAGATGCTAAATGACTTTTTTAATGTAAATGTATGTTGATGGTGATGAGAAAAAAAGACTATATAACAAATATGTGAAATGGGACAATTTTATGCGTACTTTTATAATTTCATTGCAATATCTGTCTCGCCGATATACAATAATATTTTTGATTATCCATTTTTGCCAAAATCACATGTATTTAAATATAAATTTAATATTTCATCTACTTGTTTAGGCGCTTATTATATGTGAATTATAACAATACTTTGCGGCATACACTTTTCAGTACCTTGTGGCAGAATTGATCACTTTTTGCAACTATTATATAGGGCACTCTAGTAAAAAGCAACAATATTCTAGGAACGTAAAGTTAAGATAACAAAAACAGGAGCTGATAAACCGCTTATCATCTATTTAAATAAATAAATAAACAATATTCAATATTTTAAAGTTAATAATAAATAGTAAAATTTATAAGTTATTCATTCTTTTTTTATAGGTCATTTTGTTAATACTTCTATCAAAATTGTTAGTTAGGTATGTTGTATTTTAATGCTATTATTGGATAAATTATTAATGACTATTTTGCAATTTTATGCAATCTAATTAATATTTATTTATTTTGCAAAAATTGATGATATTTATAATATATTTAGTATGTATATCTAGTTTTTTTAAGCCCGAGTGAATTTTATTTGTTTTTTTTCTCATATTATTAATTAAAACACATTTACATTAGCGAGCAATTACATATTTATATAAATTATTGTATAAACATTAATTAATTTTAATGTTGCTAGCCAGCATCTATTACGTTTGGCTTGGATTATTGCATTCGAGCACTCGCTGCTTTGCTCGTTTATCCATCCGCAAATTTTAAAATGTAACTGCAGCTTTGACATATTTGTAATGGTCGGCGACATTCTATAATGTGCCATGAGCCGTTTCAGACTTTTCACTGGCAGTTTTAGGTTGGTAGGTTTTTTTTTATATTTTGGTTGGGGAGAGAGAAATAGACGAGCGACGTGACCGCACATTTTAGCAATTCCTCTTACAGTTTCGTTGTTCGCCGAAAAACATACAGAAAAAAAGAGAACCATACGAACTCTGGCATTATCAAAATCCAATCAATTGAAATTGTTTGTTTGGACGAATGGGAAATAAAGATTGTGTATTACGTTTGTCGTAATAATACGAATGGAAATGAATTGTTTGCGACTTGCTTTTTATCACATTTGATGATGGAAAGTGTTGTAAAAATCCAGTGTAGTAAAAAAGTAAAATTAATTCCATTAAGAATTTTAAATTAAAACTAATTTCTGGCTGTGTGTGTGTGTGTGTGTTAATGCCGAACAATCTCCATTTTATAGTGAACCTACAATTTTAAATCAACGAACTTTCCCATTAGTATTGTTATAGATGGAAAAACCAATCAACGAAAGCTTTATGTATGTCTTATGTATAAAAGCCGATTATTCTCGAAGCTGTTTTACATTCGTAAGCACTTGAACAAAAAAGGCAAATAGAGAACGAACGACGAATGCTAAATGAGGAAAAGAGGCAAAATAAATTTTATTTGCAATTAATTGCTGTTTATGCAACAAAAACAAACGATTGCGTCGACGGGCGCGCGCCTCGCCGTCGACAATTCATTAAATTAATTAGATGTATGACAAGTTGCATAGTTTACAAATTTGCATAGACGAATATTTGAATATTCGCTATTGTTTGCATACATTTCGAAGAGGAAACGTATATCTTTCATTAAATGTATGTCACATGTACACCTACGCATATATCAAGCAAAATTTTAATTAGAAATTCGCTTTTGTTGTGCGGCGCACCAAGCAAGTGTACACTCAGATAATATGTGTGGTAAGGCCCGGTAATGGGAATTGATAGAAAAATTCGTTCCTCCGATGCGAGAGAAGACAGCTTAATTGAAATGTGCGTTTTAATTAATTTTATTTTCGCCTATCTCGCGCTGGCCTTCTTATTATTCGGCAAGTTTAAAAAGGACACAGACACATTTTGGAATGGTTTTGTTTGTGCGAGAACAATATTTTGCAATTAAAATCCACCATGTACAAAGCGAAATTATTTTCAAATACATGTATGCATATATATAATTCTCTGTGAAATAAATGCAACTTTAATTGAATTGTTTCAAAATTGATGGAATTTGTTAAATTCTATTATAAATGTAAAAAACGAATGACATAAATTCAACTTGATTTTAATTTAATTATTAGTATGAATATGATTTTAAATATTTATTATTTTGTTTGCTTCAAAATGTGGTACTTATTAGATATAGTATCTATGATTCTAAAAATATTCTTAGTTATCACCTATATATGTTTTTTCGATGAATTTCATTGTTTTTTACTGGTTTTTTCGATGAATTTCTTTGTGTTTCACTGTTTTTCACTATTTTTTCGATGAATTTTAATGTTTTTTATTGTTTTTTCGATGAATTTCAGTGTTTCTGACTGTTTTATCGATGAATTTCTCTGTGTTTCACTGTTTTTTACTATTTTTTACTATTTTTTCGATGAATTTCAATGTTTTTTTTACTGTTTTTTTTTATGAATTTTAGTGTTTTTCACTGTTTATTAGTGTTATTTCGATGAATTTTAGTGTTTTTTACTGTCTTTTCGATGAATTTAAGTGTTTTTCATTGGTTTTTACTGTTTTTCGATGAATTTCTACGTTTTTCACTATTTTTTCGATAAACTTTAGTGATCTTAACTGCTTTTACTGTTTTTTTGATGCATTTTAGCGTTTTTCACTGCTTTTTTACTGTTTTCTCAGTGAATTTCAATGTTTTATGCTAGTTGTACCAATTGATGATATTATTGGTTAAAAGTATTATTTCCGCAAATAATATTCTTTTTTTGGCTTAAATAAAATTAATAATAATATTATTCGAAAAAAAAAAACTTTTTGTATTCAGCAATTCTGAGAGAGAATTCTATCTTAGTCAAAACAATACTTATCTGTATACATAAGAAAGTAGCTTTCTGACGTCACATGATGGATTTGACTCTTATGCGATATATACGCACCCCAAAACATTCCATTAGAGATAGATATAATATAAGATAACAATCATGCGTATATGGTATTATTACGGTATTGTTACGGCAAATAAAATAATAATGCTAGATAGGTACAATTTACATCCGGATTATCTGCATGTGTTTTTGCGTAAATTACTAATGGAACATTGGCCAATTACAATACAAATGTCAATTCTCTAACAGTGCGCAAAAATTAGATAACATAAATTTATATGACAAATTAAAAATATAGTAAATTTTTGACTTGTGTAAAACGGTTTTGCGTTTTTATTTCATTTAATAAATATTATTTTGGCAACAGTCTAGACGACCACAGTAAACAGGCAAATCTGAAAAAATCAAAATAAAGCGTTTTGTTGTTGTTGTTGTTGGCGCTGCTGAAATTCAGAATAACTTTTTTATTGATTAAAAGAGTTCAACGAGTAAACACATTACGTCATAAACGCCCCCCTTTTTGCAATTTAAATTCGTATTTTGATCGTTTGTGCAGTCAATAACAAATAGATTTATTGGAATTAATTCGCGTTTTAATATCACATAAATATTTTTTTATTATTATCGCGGTAACTAGATTTATTTTAATCGATGCATTTTAGCGCAGAGAGAAAAAAAACAACAGTAAAAGAGAGAATTTATATTTACCAAACACATACAATATTGAAATATCGAATAATGAAAAATGCAACTTTAGTTTGTTGAAAATTTATCATATGCACAATAATAGGTTTGCGCTGCGAGGCATCATTTGATATTTAACTATACATTTATGAATTCTATTATTTATAATATTGTATGTATGTATAATGTAAGGCAAAACAGCGCAGTGAAGATTAATTAGCGAAATTAATGTTTATTTAGGTAGAAAACATTTTACACACATTTTGTTATTACACTTATTACAAAAATGATAGGGATGCATTAAATTAAATTAAAGTGACGCCAGTTTTTTTATATTAAAATTTATTCATATGTATGTACGTTTTATGCATTTACATGTTTACTATGTCCGAAAATACTTGTTACACTTTTAGATTTTTACTATATGTATACATATAGTAGTCAAGCTAATTAATTTAGGTACTAACTTTTCTGGTAAATTATTTACACAAGAGATTTTTTCATTTTGCATTATATAGTATTTTTGCTTACGTCATATAGTTATGAAATAAATAATGCAACTGAATAATAAAAAAAGGAGAAAACAGTCTAACCCAAATATGTGAGAGTAATCAAATGGATTTTAGATTTTATGTATTCTCAAATTTATACTCTGTCAAATAAGTATCGGGAATTGTCCGATAAAACACAAAATATTTATATATAACAAATTATCCTATCGTTAAAACATTTTTTAAACTCATTTTCTTGAATCGAATTTAGTATTCGCTATGAATTCTCGTTTTCACCTATTATTGGCTGAAAACGAGTGCTTCAAAGTATTAATTTCAGTTTTAAAGAAAGAACAAAGTTCGTTAGTGCCATATCTGACGAATGCGGTGATTGTTCTATAATATTGACTAAGTATTTAACCAGAAATTTGGTTGAAATGAGCGCTTGATGAAAGGATACCTTATTATGGTGCAGAATTCGTGCATTCTCACTCTTTAAATTTTCCAATTTGTCATTTTAGTGAAAAATTATACAATAAATACATAAAATGCTTTGAAAGTAGGCACATATACAAAAAAATATTTAATTATTTTCTACTTTATACGAAATGTAACTATTTTTGATGGAATTAACATTGCTTCAAGTAAAACCTTTATTTTATTGATTGCAAGTAATGTACATGAAAAGTTAACGATCGTTTGAGAACAAATGCGAATTGGTTCGGACATTGATCGTATTGTGTAACCAGACTCAAATGGACAGGCCATCGAAGTTACACAAACCGCCTTGTGCTACGTTACTATCTTACTGCGAATAATAATGCCTTTGGACAACATGTTTGCGGTAGGAAATGAAGACATAAAATTCGATATAGGTACAAATAACATTTCCGATATGATTTCGGCAAATATCTTCATGTTGGACAAAATATTGCGCCGCCTTTAATTTGACTATATGGCATATGTTGTGTATACAAAGCAAACAGAGTAAACATTCGTGTACAAATATTCGTCGAACTTTCATTTAGACATGTTTTGGGACTATATAGCTGCGCGAAAAACATATGTCACTGTTTGCGGTTTATATTTTGCATTACTTATTCAATTTTATTATACCTTTATTGCATTTAAATATTTCTATTTATGTTAAAAGTTTTAATTTCAACTTCTAAATGCACAAATTTAATCCAATGGAGTTTTACCTGCCAAATAAATTAAATATTAAATTATTTTGAAGCTTATAAGTGGAAAAGTAGGAAATTTATAACATTAATCGTCCGTATATTTCTCTTTTACAAGATTTAAGTAAAACAAAGGTAATAAATTAGTTAATACAATTTTTTTAAACCAAAATTAGTACTCTCTATTGTATTCTTATTGTACAGCATTGCTCATTATTTTTTTTAATTGCAAACTTTTATTTAAAGACGAGGAGAGCTGGGAACACATATATTAAAATTGTAAAAGGTTTTTTTGATAAATTCTACATTTAAACCAATATACAATATTACATAATCAATTAAAAATCATTTGCAACGTTACATTGTTAAATAGTGAGCTTTTAAAGTGCAGAGTTGAGGCAGTGTCTATTCTAAACATAAAAATTAGAATACAAAAGGAAAAAAATATAAGATTTATATTTAAAAATCGGAATTATGCTTGCAAAAGGCCTTAAATAAGGATAAACACTATAAGCGGACAGAACTTTCCAGTAGACTGATATATATCGGTAATCGCTATTTTTTTAAATTGATTTGTTAAATGATCTAGAAACATACCGATTTAGTCAAAATAGTGTACTCCCAGATAAAAATTCAGTTAATTTTATTGTGCATTTCGTATATCGATTTTGTATGTCTCTGTACGGACGTCTAGCGCAAAAAAAAACTTTTAAGTCAATAAGAAAGCCCTTGAGTAGTCGACCTTTTTTTGCCAAACGTTAAAATCATTGACAGTTAGCAGCAGTATAGCGCGCGCCAGCAGCAATAGCAGAAAAGGATTTTGATTTTCAAAGGCAGGTATTGAATTCCAAGACCTTTTGCTTGCCGAAAAAGATTTACAATACAACTTACTTGTCTCCGAACGAAAGAGACCAACTTAATTTTGACGATCGTCTCACACCACCCCTTGCCCCTTCCACACGATCATATTCGCCATGAACGATGATTTAAATTCATTTAGGCCGCGCGAACTTTTACAACACAAACGGAAGTTTTGTGTTTACGAACACAAAAAAAGTTTATTACACTCGTATTTTTTTTAATTGAGTTGAGCGAATTTTAATTAGCTTTTTTTGTCGTTTCGCTACAAATATAAAATATATAAAATTTTCTTTTATCGGGGAACTAGTTTTGCGGGCTACGTGTGCGAATACACCTACACAATTTCACGCCAAATTTTGAAAACAATGATTATGTGGATTGTATCATTAGTGCGCCTCGCCGATCACCATTCCGCTCAAACGATTTCCCAGAAAGCCATCCGCTACACACCATCTTGCCGGATCCAAATCCGCAAAAATGCCATTGACAATATCGATGGAAAACTTTTTGCGCATGTGAATGGATTTCCACGACGCGCTGTGCCGCCGAAAAAGGAGCGAACGAAAACGGAATGAAAAAAAAGACGCCCGTTCGCTCGTAATTAATCGCTTTTTAATTACTTTGCAAATAAACTGATAACCTCTCATTTATCAAATAAAAATTATCTATGAAAACATTTTTTTCTCGCTCTGTTAGTCGTCGTCGGTGCGCCGAATGCTTTTGTAAAAATTCCGTTGAATTGATATTTGATTTTATTGCTTTCGAGCAATATAATTTGTAAGCGCGCAATTAAGGAATGTTAAGAATGTAATAAAATTAAACGATGTTTTTTTAATCGTTAATTAAAATTTCGCTCGAAATTGGATTTGAAATTTAATAAAAATCAAATTCGTCTAGTTTGGTAATGGAAAACTGATAATATAGAATTATCTTCTATGTAAATATTGTAAATTTTAGGGCAAATCATAAAATGTGATTAATTCTGTATATTATGAAGGCCAGATATAAAAAATATATTTGAATATTTATGAGTAAAGTCTATTGACTTGTCTTGTTGAATCGTTATCGCTCTTAACTTAGTTGGCTGTTAGTCAGTAAGAAGTAGTTTAAGCAAAAAGTAGTCATTTTGCCATAGTACAGAATTAATAAGAGTTTAAGAGATTTGATGGATTTTTCTCATAGTTAAATAAGTATTGAAAGAGTTAGCCATAAAAACGTGTGCGAATTTAGCAAGTCATATTCCTGCGATCTATTTTGTAAGATTTAAACAGATTTTAATATCAAATATATTCTTCATAATACAAAAATCTTGTTAATGTATGTTTGATCGTTTTGACATTAATTGTATTCATTAACGACCCACATTTACAATATAATTTTACATTTTATTAAATTACTTATTCAAAAATTTAGTTTAGAATAGGTACTAGTCCCAGTGAAAAGGACACAGAGGTTTTTTAGATATTTGGCAGCATATTTTCTAAAAATGCTTGG
>JARJDW010014654.1:0-12417 GCA_030264715.1 Adinopsis sp. GC000173 | reverse complement strand
TTATGTAAACAGAATATAATAAAAAATATGCTTCACTACTCTGTTTCTCCAATTGAAAGCTGCGGTACGACTTAGGTTATTGGGGTTACGACTTAGGAGCATAGGTTCATAAGTCGTACCAATTTAGAATTTTTGAAACATCGAAATTACAAAGAAATGCATATGAATTTTTTCCCATTAAATAGAATAGTATATACTATAGTTTTATATAGAACCAACAAACTTATGTTTGCTATTTAATTCTTCAAATTACAGGCAATTTAAGTTATGTGGTACGACTTTAGCAACCTTCCCATAATTGGTAATTCATATATGAAACAACGTATTTGTACTTTACATTTTTCTTTTGTATTTGTAAGCTGTCCTTATACATATATCTAATCAATCAATCTCTTTATTAAATATTTTTACTTTAAAATTAATATGATTGAAATATATAGGCCAAATACATTGCATTTTAATACTTAGAATATAAAATATCTAATAATTAACGCGTTATTTATATTGCAAATGACTTTAAACATGTGTAATTGCTAGAAACATGATTGCATTCATTGAAGCTATTGGAACAGTTTGTATAAATCTCTTGTTGCAAATGAGTTTAGACATCTGTAAATGCCATGAAAATAATTACTATTTAATTGATAATGAAACGGGGTAAAATGTTTTTATTTAATTGTTTTAATGTTAAAATATTTAATTAAGTTAAATTATATTGACTTCTAAATCAAAAACGACAAATAAGTAGTACTTATTTCAGTATAATTTCAATTCTATCTAAACGATTTAATAAAAATGATATATAAATTAATAATGAAAAGGGGCAAAATGTTTTAATTTTGATTTAATATCAAAATCTTTAACGAAGTTAAATTTTATTGGCAGTATTTTATTACTTTTATTACATTTAGGCACATTATTTTTACATACATAATTTTATGAAATGAAAACAAAGCAAATAATTTAATAAAAATGATATTTTAATTGAAATATTGGCGATTGATTGCATAATACAGTCACGAATGAGCAAATTAAATCGAAAATCAAATAAATTGTCAGCGCATAAAATGTTGCAGCAAATTGCCGCGCAACAATTATTAACTAGCTCATTAGGTTTAGCTAATTAAGTTTAAAAACGTATGAAAAGGTATTAATAAATTGTGTGTGGTATTTATAATATGCATACAATAATAACTTACACTAGTAAAGCGCTGCGCTGCGGTCGTAATAATATAATAATTATTTATGCAAATTAATATTTTTTGCTAAAAATATACTGCTACAAATTTAATTGTGTAAATTTTTTTATAAACAATTTACTTTTTTGGCGTTTTCTGTCAAAATTGTGCGTAAAAGGCGAGCAACTTCAATTCTACAATATAATAATGTTAGCTGTAAAAAAAAATTACTGGTTGCTTCTGTTCCTTTCAGTTTTAATAAGAATGGAAAAATGTGTTTCGATATTTAACAAATTTTAATTTTGTTTGAATTATTCGAAAAAAAAAGAGTAATTTCATTTCTATAATGATAAGTCTATAAAAAATGGTTGTAGAAAGGTAAAGATTAACAAGAATCTATCCAATTGGCTATACTAAAATAAAAATAATTAAAAACTTTGTATTGTACATATCTATCAATGGTGTTGTAAAATTATATTTTTATGTGCTTTACTTAGCCTGAATTGAATTTTTACTGGTTGCTTCTGTGTTCTTTTCAGTTTTAATAAAAATGGAAAAATGGGTTTCGATATTTTACAAATTTTAACTTTGTTTGAATTATTTGAAAAAGAAGAGTAATTTCAATTTTATAATGATAGCCCTATAAAAAAATTGTTGTAGAAAGCTAAAGATTAACAAGAATCCATCCAATTGGCTATACCAAAATTAAAATAATTAAAAACTTTATATTGTACATTTCTACCAATCTTGTTGTAAAGTTATATTTTAATGCGATTTAAATAACTTAAAGTGATTTTTACTATATTTTATTTGTTTTAATTTTTCAGGTATTTTCCAATCATTTTTACTGGTTGCTTTTGTTGAAAGAACGCTGTTTCGGTACGTAATATTTAACAAATTTTAACTTCTTTCGATACTTTCGTAAATAACTTTTATAATTTTTATATATTTTCGAAGTTGTGGGGCACGATCTAATATTAAATTTGCCACTGGGTATGTAGCTGTATTATTTTTTATATTATGCATATATAAAATATTATACGTACATGAATAATTTATATATTAATATCAACTACTATAGCAACGGTTGCGGTTTTGGAAGCGAATGCTTATTTTAAACCGCAAATCATTTTATATCAATTAGTTAATAAATATTATTAGCAAAGCCGCTTGATTTATCAGCGTCAATTAATCAAAAAAATATAATACATATTATAGAAAAAAATGCAACTGTGCTGCATTTTACGAGCGAACGAACGAACGAACAGTGAAAACGTGTACCACAACAATTTTTATATTATATAAAATATTTTGCATTAAAATAATATTAAAATGCGTTTTAACTCACGCATGCCACAAACAACAAATCAACCATTCCAGAAAACGTAATTATAATATAACAATTCTTATCAATGCGCGCATTAATTCTCCGACTTTTTTTTATACATATACCATACTTACATATACAAAACGTAAAACTATAAATGTATATCATTGTTCTACATTATCAACAAATGTGCGGCTGAATTGTGTTTCGACCAATCGACAACAACATACACCATTATAAAATAGTTATTTAATAATAATTTTATTGAAAAATAATTCATGGAACGCAAATGACATCACATGAAACAAACGGCTCATTTCTACTTAGCATTATTACTTCCCACTCATTTTTTCTTTCTTTTTGTTTTTTTGTTCTTGCTGCTGTGTGCCACCACCACCAGCACGCCAAGTTATCAATGTCAATTAAGCGCTGCTGAAAGAGAGTCAATATTTACGTTAATTTGCATTTGAAATAGCTGTATATGCGTCAGGACAGTTAGATGTTGGCTGGCTGGCTGCTTCTCTTTTTTTGGAATCTTTTTAATCTTCAATTATTCTCAGATTAACATTCCAGCGGGAAGAAAATTAGCAATTATTATTTTGTTGAAAGCAGCATGTTTCGAAAATTGCTTTATTAAGCGAGATCAGATTCGAATTATTATGTAACATTCGAATTAGCGTCTTTTTTGTTCTTTATGCAAACGATGTACGATGGTATAAAAAGAAGAGCGTACCGAGACTAGAAAATATATTGTATCTACACCAGTGGTCTTCAAACTGGGTATTTCTCCTGGAATCTCAGAGAGAAAAATCAGTAATAGAATAAATATAAAATGTGAAATGCAACTACATACAATACAAAACAACACAATTTTGAGATAAAATGTCCCAGTTGCCATACTTATTTCAATAAATAAGACTAGGTTTGCTAAAAACCTAATCCTACACCCTTTTAGTTATTATTAACGTCTAATTTAGACAAATTTATCGACCCAGATGCATTTTCATTGAGACAGTGCAATATTATTGCGCAATAACGCAATGTTTGAATAATAAATGACGCTGGGTTCCCTAAAAACCTTATAGCTTAAAGATTTTCTCAAGTCAATTAAGATTAAATACCACTGATCTGCACAATATACTCTTTTAGTGATTATCAGAGGCTAATTTCGAGAAATTTAGCGGTCCAGATGCATTTTCATCGAGGCAGTGCAATGTTATTGCGCAATAACACAATGTTTGAATAGTGAATGAGGCTGGGTTCCCTAAAAACCTTATAGCTTAAAGAGTTTCTCACGTCAATAAAGATTAAATACCACTAATCTACACCATATATACCCTTTTAGTGATTATTAAAGGCTAATTTCGAGAAATTTGTTAGCTCAGATGCATTATCATTGAGCCAGGGCAATATTATTGCGCAATAACACAACTTTTTTAAAAGTTTTTAACAAGATTTGGTGAAAATTTAATAGGAAACGGTTGGGAAATATGTAAATTCACTCCAAATACCCAAAAATTATATATCTACTTGAAATTTTATTAGAATTTTTGCATAAAATCATTAGAAAAGTATAATTGTATTTATATTTTATTGGAAACAGCAAAAAACTTAACATTTTTTAACTATAACCACATAATCGTCTTATTTAAAAAAAAAATAGAAATGTTGTTGCTCCCGCTTAATGAATCCTTTATACATTTTTAGAATTCACTATTTTTGTGTTTCATTCACGTAATGTTTTGAAAAACACCCCCATCGTAACTCAGCCCAAAATTCATGGAAAAATTAAAACGTGCTTAGACTCTATCTGAATATTCTATTTAGAAAATTAGTGGAACGCTTCCGAATAATTTTACATATTTCTTACATAAACTTATTTTCATCGAACTTTTTGCCAATCTATTAGTTTTATCAAAACAACCCAATCACCCACCCACCCATCCTTCGCCCTCCTTATCTTAAATCTCCACCACACAGAGATAAGCGCAGTTTTAATATTAGATATAAAAAAAAGTATTGATGATGTGTATCCCAAACACATACTACGTATCACTTTTACGAACAAATTGAACGTGATCAACATTTTCAATCATATCGCGCCAGCCTCGCTTCTGAAATGAATTTTTATTTTCCCACCCAAACCATTATTTATTATACATACTATACTTTTAATGTCGATTTCATTTTTCAACAATGCATCGCCAACCTAATTAGCTATTTTACCTTCTTCTTTTAGAAAACTTTTAGTGTAGAGTTTTTAAGCAAATGCATTATTTTTATTACAATCAATTTCAATAAAAATATATTTTCTAAGTAGGTGATACAATTACGCTACGTTTTTCGCATTGAATAGATAGACGCGATGCGATGCTTTTATGCAGTCATACTTTATTAATCTTTAATAGCAGCGACCATTGTTGGATAAATATTTAATCTGGAAAAATGCTTTATTAATAAATAATTAATAATTCATATATAATGACACAAAATTATATTTATAAATTAAATCGCATGCATGCAAACGGCTGTTGTAAATTGTGGGAAAGAAATCGGTTGCAAGGCGTGCTAGCAATTAGAATTTTCATCAAATCGAATTTGTTATTTGTTCTGCTCTGTTCAAACCCCTTACTCATCATTAAGCGGTGGTAGATTTTAAGTTGCGCTTTATTATTGATTATTATACGTCGGTTGTATTTAAAATCATCAAATTCATGCAGCAGATTATTAAGTCAGTCAGTTATTCTCAAATTGTGGAACCCTAGAGCTGCGTAATACATCTGAAATTGAAAATTAATCACAAAATATTAAATACGATTAGGGATATTCCGAGTAATGGTAAAGTTTTTGGAGTTTTGTATAAAAAATTGAATCTTGCTTACAAATCACGAACAGTAATGTATGTATCAGAGTCCTGCACGGGCCGGGCTTTTTACGATTAATTAAACCGATATCGGGCCGGGCCAGGCCAGGCAAAAATTTTTTATAAATAAAAACCATAATTGAAAGGTAAGTGATAAAAAATACAATTCAAATTGTGAGTACGAGTACTAAATTCAATTTCAATTTTAAGAATATAACTAAATAAAAGAAATTAGATTACTAATTGATTCGGGTCGGGCCGGGCTTTATTTTTCGGATATTTTTCGAAGTCGGGCCCAACCGGGCCTCCAACCACTCGGGCCGGGCCGGGTACTCATATTTCTCTCTATGCAGGACTCTGGTATGTATACACTATTTCAAGCGTTTCATGCGTTGCAAAAGTTTGATAACCGCTGCTTTAAACATCATTGAATTTGTTAAAAAAGATGCACAATATTTGACGACAATTTTTGTTAGTTCATACTGAAAAAATAAACATATCACACTATGTTTTCAGATAAATATTTATCTTCTATTCTCAACTTTATACATTTTAGTAGAATATGTATTTTTGCGAACTTCATTCTTAAATAAAAATCAAAAGTCAACAAGTCATCGAACTCCAGAAATCGAAAATGTAAAATTTTTGTTACTTTTCCTCTTCACAATAAGATTTTTAAATAAAAAGAATACATCAGACACTGTTTTCAGCTATACACATATGTATATTCTTTTATCATTTCACATGCACCTTATTAATTTCAGCAGATTATTTTTGTATTTTTGCAAAATTTATTCTTAAATGCAAAACCAAAACCCAACAAGTCTCGAATTGCTGAAATTAAAAATGTAAACTCTATATGTAATGAGTAATAAAAATGCTCAATTTCTATATATTTTTCTAGAATATTGCTAAAATACATAAAATTGACGCATATAATATTGCACTAGGTAGTGAACTTTCAATGAATTCGTTAAGTTGTTTATAAAATTGGCTATCTAATTGATGAATTGCATAAACGAGTTGTGTATTTAAAAATAAATTTGATTCAATCACTTGGCAGAGAAGCTAATTAAAATTTTAAGTAATCAAACAATTTCTAGCTGGAAAGTTTCGAAAAGCGATTTTGGTTGGTTTCGACCTGNGAATTGCATAAACGAGTCGTGTATTTAAAAATAAATTTGATTCAATCACTTGGCAGAGAAGCTAATTAAAATTTTAAGTAATCAAACAATTTCTAGCTGGAAAGTTTCGAAAAGCGATTTGGTTGGTTTCGACCTGCCACTGTTTAATATTCCCCAGCGCTTCGTATTAAAATCAATTCGCCAATTTGTTGCTGAACGGTTCTTACTATTATTATTATTATTATTATCATCATCATCGTCACCGTTTCGAGCTGGCAATTAATTAATCATTTGCATAAACATGTTCGGTGTATATTTAAAAATGATTATTCCACGTTTTTGCACTTGGAGAAAAATATATGTTAATATGTAATAATAATTTGAAAAATGACAAAACTATTTTGCCTCTCGATTGCTGATGTGTGGAGTAGATAACGAATTATAATTTAATTGAAATACACTTTTTTTGACTTGCTTTGCGAAATCGGAATTGTTAGTTAATTAACGAATTACATAAACAAGTCGTGCATTTAAAAACAAGCAATGTTTTTGTAAAACAGCTAATTGTTCATTAAAAATTGAATAAGGAGTAAGTAATAAAAGTAGTTTTCAACATTACTTAGTCACATTTTTTGCAAAAAATAAAGATTTCTGGTCAGAAATACAAAATTGTGACTTTTTACTAAGGTTCAAAATTGGGTTACTGTCGATTTATGTTTTTACTATATTTAAACATCAAGTTGTAGTGTTCGCTGTTTTACAAATATTTTTATTGATCAGTTTATGAAAAAATCTAAGGAAAGAGCGTTTATTGGCAGATTTATTGTCAAATTTCAATAAAAATTAACTTTAAACCCGAATGAGCAGATGTAATATTACAAAATATCATTGAAATTGTGGTACCACAGATGTATTACAATTTTTAAAGACTGCCTATATTTGGCCCCTAGTCTGTATTTGGCGCAACTCCTCTATTGCTTACATCAAATTCACTATTGTTAGTTAATAATGCATTTAAAAATAAAGGTTTTTATTTAATCATTTGGCAAAAAAGATAATTGGTTAGCTTTAAAACGTTGATTAAAAATAGACTCATCGCCATATTGTTGAAATTTTATTGATGTCATTACTAATCAGACAAAAATGCAATTTGGGTCGATTTACTTTTTAAAACAACCATTATATATTATATTAAACCCAATTTGTCATAATGAAAGTTGATACCAATTTACGTATGACATTAATTTTAACAATAACAATAAATATTATTTGTATGAACAATCAATACCGATCCACTTTTTTTTTCATTTAGAAATGAATCATCATCATTCGTCGACGATACGAGTTTCTTTTTCTTGAATTCCAACAAAAATATAATGAGACGCGTTGTTAAACCGTAATGATCTTTAAAATAAATTTCGCTGGGGCGGATAGAAGTAGGTAAAACGTATACTATACACGTTTGCATAACAAATTCAATCAAATCTTATCAATTTGCGTCGACTGACGTTATTTATTGCTGCGAGCAAAGACAATATTCACAAATGAAAAAAAAAAATCGTTCGTTCGAATTTCATACCGCACTGATTTTAATTACGCGCGCATTCAATGCCGAATTGCTGCTGATAAGTGGAATCATAATTAAATTTATGCTCAACTTACACGCAAAACATGATTGTGAATTAAAAAAATCGATGGAAAAGGCGCAGATTATTTTTGTTTTACGGTCGCGAATTAAATTGTTGTCGGTGCTTAAAAATAAAATTATTGAATTGAAAATTTATGGCGTGAAAATACCTAAATATTTTCTCGCATCAAAGAAGGAAAATAGAATTTTCTTGGCGAATCCAGAAAATTATCGCGTGTATTTACCGCTATATTTATTTATTTATGCTAAAATAATGATATTTTATTGACTTGAATTGTCAGAGCTGTCAACTTATTAGCCGTTTTACAATTTCCTTCCGTTACCGGCATAATTCGATAATTAGTCATATGAATATTTATAATTATCGCTCAAGAAATAGTCATCCTTTAACATGATGTTTTCCAAAGTGTTGCTTATTTTGCGGCCAACCCTCGTATATTATAACACTATGTTATGTTAGATCGAATATAGAGAAAATTGAACTGAATTTTATTTGAAACTAAAATGAATGTTACATGTTTATTTTACCCATAAAACAAAACAATAAAAAAATTCAGAAACAATCGCAAAATAAAAATTACACTTTTTTATCGCAGAAAATAACGGAAGAAATCAATAATTGTAAAAAATAGTATTTTATTATACAATATACGAGGAAAAGAGTGTTTGCTTTTAATATTTTTAAATTCTACGCTATCAGTTTAAGCCCTTAATTATTTTTTTTAATTTAAAAATTCTGCAGAGAGAGAAAAACATTTTTTTGCCCAAAATACCATTTCAATTTTATTGCCTACGCTGAAAAAGTCACTTTTCGCCCACTAACAGCTTGGGCCATAAACAAGGGCTAGTTTTTCTTATAGGTAATTTGAATAGGTGTTTGTACAGCTTAAAAGCGAGAAAACACCTGAGAATTCTTTTTTATGGAAATTACTTAAAAAATAACCACCCTGTTTTATAGTAGGAGGCCAAGTTACTTTTCGTCGAATATAGCACAGTATTGCTTTAAGGGGGTTAAATTCTTAAATCATTTACATACACAGATGCAAAAAATATTTTAATCATTATTTTGGGGGCAAATATATAATTATTACATTATTCATTACACCATTTATCGTTATCAAATTCCAAAAATACGTCGCAAAATTACTTCCTGCCAACAATTGTTGTTTGTTTGCGTATACAACAGATGATAACACACACATAGAGCGCTAAAAATTTATTATTGCGCCGATGAAACGTTACATTCATTTTGCGGTACGAAAAACAATAAACGGTTAAGTGAAAACAAAAGACGCGACGGAATTAGATGTGTTATGAGCAATATTTTCCCATGTATATTCGCCGCTACTAAACGAAATAAACAAGAAAATGAAAAGGAAAGGGTGTTCTTCTTCGCTCAACTCACTCACACACTCGTTCATTCATTCATTCACACGAAACGACGACGTTTCCGCTTTGATATTATATACCTACCAAACAACTATTTTATCGTTTTGCAAATTTAATAATAATAAAACATTGCATCCTCTCTTCGCTTTTTGTTGTTGTTGTTTTTTTGCGCTGCCAGTAATTATCGCCGATTATAATTAATTTCATCAGGTTCAATTAGCAGCAGAAAATCGAATCGTATATATATATATATATATATTTAGATATACGTGTATGTGTAAACAATTTCAGCACTAATTATAAACTTTTTCATCAAGATTAATTTTATTAAGAGAGGTAGTGATAAATGACGTTGGAAAATAAAGTGGAAGAGAAAAATGGTTGATGCTAGTAAGTTGATCGTTATTTTTCTAATCCCCCGAAAAGCAATTAGGCTATTTAAGTACTGCTAATTGAAGAAGTTTTTCGAGATTAAGAGATGTTTATCGGTTCGCTCTTACCGTTTTCAAGCAAGCGCATGTTTTTAAAAATATATATACTTACTCCTAGGCACTTACTTCGCAAAGAAATTATAACTTTTTTTGCGTTTGACTTTTCTAATACTTGTATGAAGTACATTTAAACAGCCGAGAGTTAATAACAAGCTCGTTCAGCCGGCATCGCATCGTAATCGTTTTTTAATAATAAAAATAACGTTTGTAATAAGCACACATTCAACTGGTGTGTTTTGGTGTATTATAAATAGTTTATCGTATTTGGCAGAGCGATGGTTTAGATCATCGCGCATTCATTTACCGCAAATTAAATGTGTTCCGTCATGGTTTATTAATAAATAATAAAATGTCAATTATATGGATTTATTCTGTTCCAAAAATTAAATATATCTATCTGTTAGGATAAAATGTATTATCAATAAATGTATGAAATTAGAAGGAGCAGAAGATAAAATACTACTTTGTTCTTTTTCAAAAGAAAACCAAATAAAAATGGAGAATATAAAAGCAGAATGGATTAAAATATTTGGTAAATTCACTACCAGCTTGAATTGAGAAGAACTGGAATAAAACATACTCGATTTTAGAACGATTTAAGTCGCCAATGTTGTGACTGAGGACCAAAATGATGGTCAATTAATTAAAAGACAATTAATAAGTTGTAATACGCAATGACCAAAGAGCCAAATAGAATTATGTCGCAAAAATGAAGAATATAACAGCAAATAGGAATTATATTTGGTAAATTCACTATTTACTAGAATTGAGAAGATCTAGAATAAAACATGCTGGATCTCAGAATATGATAGAAAAAAGGTGATAAAATACTACTGAACTGTTTTTCGGATTAGAGATAAATAAGTTAGTATCGCAAAAATGGAGTATATTCCCCAAATACATTAGTTTTTCAAAAATGAAGAATGTAAAATTAAAAATGAATTAAATATTTGGTAAACTACCAGTTAGATTGTTGAAGAATTGGAATAAAACATACTGGACTTTAGGACCAAATGAGTCACCAATGTTGTGGATGAAAAATGAATATGATGGAAAGAACAGCTGATAAACCATTACTTAACTGTTTTTCGGATGAGAAACAAATAGATTAGTGTCGCAAAAATACAGAATATAAAATTAAATATGAATAAAATATTTGTTCAATTCACTACCAGCTAGAATTGAAAAGAACTGAAATAAAAAGTAGTGGACTTCAGAACCAAATAACTCACCAATGTCGTCTGACTCAAAAGTAAAAAAAGAATAACTATACTATAATATGAAAACTCAATATACACAATTGTAACCCTAATAAGTAGTAATATGCAATGTATTATATAAACACATCCATTCTTCATTTTCTTTTTATTATATTACACGAAAATTCGATGTGATTGAAGCAAAAATCTGATTTCTAAACGCCGCGTCAATTTTATGTCACACGCTGAAATATTGCGCGCTCGGCTGCCTTGAACGCCGCACCGCACCGCAGCAACGTCCTATTGAAAATCTCTCCAATTTCTGTGCGTTTCAACGAAAAAACAAAAAGGAAAAAAATTATAATGTGGCAGGTCAATGATTCATGGTAAATACGGCATAAAAATGGTCGGTCGTAACATATCGGGCTGAAAACGCGGTGAAAGGTTTTTTTTATTATCCTTATTATTTTTGTAATATGAACTGTGTGTCATTAAAAATGCAGGCATGTAATCGTTAACGCCTAAGATTGGTTTTATGCGATTTTAAATGAAAACTTACGAAAAGCAAATTGTGTTTGTACTCTGAAATATTACAAATTCGATATTATATACCTAGATACAAAATGGTTAGTTTACGAGGCGTTTCCGGAAAGTGAGCACCGTTTTTGCACGGATGCAAAAATGTCTCCTGGATTCATAGCCATCCATGTAAGTACCATGATTGTGTACAAGGCAATAATGGACAAACAGCGGCTTGCGAGCCAACAACTTCCAGTGAAAGGTTTAATCACTGCCATAAACTAATTAGTTTTCTATCAGTAATGTCTGAAAAATGTATATCTAATAATGGAAATGTTCGTTCAGGTAGAAATATTAGGTTTGTTTTTTATTCCACTGAACATGAACATATGTTCATGCACATGAACTTATGTGCATGAACATATTTCCTCTATGTCCCGTTGGTGCAGTGTGGCGCTGTGATAGTTGACACTTGTTCACAGAATATATAAATGATATAGAACAGCAATGCATAGACAATCTTAAATTTGGTAACCATTAAAATGACAGATACTGCACATGTGTAAAAAGCTGCATCTATTTTCGAATGTGTGCACAATGTTCATGAACATAGCTGAACTTTACAAAAACGAGGGGAATAAAGAACACGGTGCAAACTGTCAAAGCTGTCAAATTTGTG
>JARJDW010014649.1:0-15937 GCA_030264715.1 Adinopsis sp. GC000173 | reverse complement strand
CATCATTGTTTGCATTAATTGAACGTGGCAAATTTTGTTTACTTGAAAAGCGAACAACTTTTTGCCTGCATTGTACATGCATTTTGAATATAATTGACAGGTATCGTGTTATATATATACATATACCTATATATATGTGTAATGCATAGGAAATCGTGACTTTATATTTTATATTCTTCCTCTCTTATAGGTATACCATACATATTGAATGCCATTTTACCTATCATAAATAGACATGTGCGAGTACCTACCTTCATCATGCATATAATTATGTATGTGTGCACTTTGTATTGTTAATAATTGGGATGGGTTTTTTTTTTATTTCATATTCATATTTATTTTCATGCAGTCAAACACAATACCGCACACAAAAGCGTTCGCAATGTTGTACGAAAAAAACAACAACCTGCAAAACGAAAAAGGCGAGCAGCGATAAAAAACGGCCAGAACAACGTGCGCGCACAAAACAATTTAACATAATCAATAAAACGCTTCATTAAATTTATTAATTATAATAAACAATCGCAGAACAAATTTCCTAGGCGTTCATCGTAATCACCTTATTTCATGATACATTGACCGAATATTGCATATTCAATAATTTAACATGATTTTTATTCATTTCATTAATCATTTCAATAGAAACGTTAGCGAAATTGTTGCATGTGTGGTAAATGTTGCGGCGGCCTTCGGAAAAAGGGTTTGCGACATTTTTTTTTTTATTTTCATTTAATAATAAACGTTATGGTTTGTGAACGCGCGACATTGAAATAATGTATGAAAACAAAAAATATAATTTTGTCTGCTGTGTACATGTGTGTGTCAGTGTGTGGTTGCAACAATGGGGAGCGTTGGTCATTGGTTAATTTCTTTCTACCATTCGAGGGGTTGATTTTTTATGCTGTGAACGTATAACGCTACAATTATGCCGCTTAATAATTCATACATGGCGCACGTTTTCCGCACACACGAATAATTCAACTTTGATAATAATTTATCAATTAATAAATGATATAGCTACTCTAAGGCTTGCAAAGAAAAGCGTAATCGATTAGTGATAATTAGTACCTACTTTGTATTTTAATAAATATTGCAACGATACAAATTTCATGCAAAAATAAAAAAAAAACATAAAGAATAATACGAGCGGCATTTAGTTATGTTACTGTTAAAGGTTAATTAGAATGTGAATTTAAAGTGAAGAAATATCTTAGTTAGACTATCATGTGAAGACACATAATGTATGTTGAAAGCTACATATATTTTGCTTGTTTTCCATTAAATTTTGACCTTTCAGACTGCTTTTTATGAGAACTACATTACTTAAAACATTTAATTGCAATATAAATTTACATTAAAATTTAAGAAAAAACATAATTTGTTAACAAATTTTTTGAAATTGTTTCCCTTTAAAACTTTTGCTGCAGTAATTTATTTAGATATATCACAATGTGTATTACAATTTTATTAAAACCTAGCAATTTACTTTTTATTCTGCATAATACAAACAATGAATAATTTACCTGTATTGAAGATAAAGAAAAAGTCAACGCTGACGAATAAACAATTAGATTATAATCTAAAAATAGATACGAAAATAATAAGCTTTGCGCTAAACGCCACGACAATAAACGTATATACACAAACAATTGTTACAAGGAAACGGTTAGAATATAATCAAGTATCGAACCGTTCATTAACTATAATATTTTTCCGTAAATTTGCGCTGTTTTATTGCGTTGTGGCTGCAGGTAGGTATGTAGTGCAGCAACGCAAAAATAATTTAATTATTTATGTGCAAAATGATTATTGTGCAATTATCTGGTAGCATGTAAGACGATCCGCAGCCCATCTCTGTTTTGCCGGCTGTGTGTGTGTGTATGTGTTTTTTTGTGAATAATTGCAAATAATAAGAAGTTGTACCCGTGGTTTTTGTAATCCAAGAAGCGCGTCATGGTTTGCATCCGAACAAACGACGGAAGAAGCTGCAACTTGTAATCTTTCCATTACAAGCTTTCTCGCTCTATTATTACTTGTAATATTTTACATTTCGATACGTCTCATGATCGCTACTTAATTCCTTTATCAGTTCAGAATCTGTACCACGATGCGAGAGCTGACGATAATTGTGAGGCAAAAAAATTATTATATAAATATCAACATGGTGGTTAGTTTAGCTTTATTATTAATCTACTTGTACATGTATGTACGTTTTCCTCCTTCTTCATCTAACTGAAAACGATCTCACCTCACCTCTTGTTTGCGTTTATTATACCCAGCTATATAATAAACTACACCTACTGAAGATGCAGCTTAATTACAATCCAGGGAATGAAGACGTTAAAATATACTATTTTATCGCTTAACTTCCCGTAATGTTGATAAAAGATTTCAATCGATCGATAAAAATTTCAATTTGAGCATTCTAACATTTCAGATAATCGAAATTAACATTTTATCGCCTCAAAAAATGGAATGAATTTATTTATTGTTGCAAAAAAAATAAAGTTGTTTCGAAACGTATCGCTAGGTACTAATTTTCAATTTTATTTACAGATTTTAATGGAACAAGAACAACAACAACAACAATGTAAGTGCCTTTTATTCAATTAATAATAATAATTAATTGACTTATAAATCGTATAAAATTTGTATGTGGGAATCAGAAATCTGATAAAAAGAGCGCGGCGCGCGCGCGCGCGAAAGCCCCGAATTTTTATTTCTCAAACCGTAGCTGAAAACCACCAACGGCTAACATTTATTAACACATTCAACACAAATAATTCTCGCTGCTTATTCATATAATTAAAACAGTCGTATTTTATACATTAGCATTGAATGTTTTTTCTTATTCCTTTATTGTACGCGTCTGATATGATCAATAACAGATGGTTACTGGAGGATATGCTTCTTCATACCTCTCCACCTTAACCAAAAAAATAAAACCAAAAAAAAAAGTTTATACCTAATTTTTTCGCTTGCTTATTATGTTAATTTTTCAAATTTCTTTCTTTATAGATAATAATTTATTGCTTTAACCTTTCTGGTAGTTTGATAATGGCGGTATGCGTTCAAAAAATTTGTTTATTACTAGTATTCTATTGCATTGTTTGGATGTTTCGCAATGCGTTCGCAGCGATACCTATACCTACATTATTTCCGCGTTTGAAAAACGCTACAATTAGTACGTACAATTATTGTGCTCGCTGTGTTTTTTTTTCGCATAATTAGGTGCGCAAAACCGCCGGTTTTATTATTATGCATTAAATGCAACAATACAATTTAAGCCGGAATTTTATCACACACAGTTCAACTAGACAACGTAGTTATGATTAATTTTACACTTAGTAAAAATTGCTTAGATAAAACGCTAATTTGTTTCAAGTACAAAAACCTATTGTACTTTTCCGACACAAATAATTTCAAGTATACACGAAAAATTTGTTCCACTTTGCAAAATTGTTCTGTTTGGCGGCAATTTAATATTCTGAATGCCTTAGGCCAAAAAAAAGTGAGGCAAACATTTGAATTTGAATTTAAAATAAATTTAATTTTACCAAGTTTTTAAAATTTTCCAGAATTTCGCAGGATATGTCTAAAGCGAAAAAGTAGGTGTATTTGTTTTTGAGGAAATTGCAAAATTTGTCCCACATGGAAAAATGCCATAATTGACAATTTAATATAACTAAATGCTTTAAGCCAAAAAAGGTAAAGCAGAAAATTTAATTTTAATTTAAAAGAATTAAATTTTACCAGGTTTGCAACCCAATATTTAAAAAAATTTTCCGAATTTTGCAGGATATGTCTAAAGCGAAAAAGTAGCTATATTAGTTTTTGAGGAATTTGTAAAATTTGTCCCACTTGGAAAATGCCCTAATTGACAATTTACTATAACTGAATGCTTTCGGCCAAAAATGGTAAAGCAGAAATTTTAGTCTTAATTTGAATACATTGAATTTTTGCAGGAAATGCTTAATTTGTTAAACTTGACTTAGTTTTAATACCATCAACAAGCAAAAATTCTAAATCTTTTCAAAACAATCGGTTAATGCTCACAAATTCTTCAATTTTATTCGTGATCATCGGTTTAAACTTTAGTTTAAGCTAATTGAATGACTCCCAGGAGATTTAGAATTTGATTTGTTGAGGCATCAATATGATCAATTTTCAGTTTGCCAAAATTTGTGATTTTGATAATTTTCCCGACTGATTCCAATATTCTTAATTATCAAATTACAAATAAATCAAAATTAAACAATAATGTTAGTAACGTTCTAGCATTAATCTAAAACTGATTGGATATATTTTTTATGAAAACGTAGAATAAAACGTCTCTTTGTATATGGATTGGTAAAATATTACATTTCATGCGCAATTATCATGTAAATGTTTTCACAGTTGGTAGCGCAAAAATGTGGCAGCGAACAAACAATAATATCTTGCCGTGCAGAGCTGTTTGTTGCAGCAGTTGGGCATTACGCGTTTATTAAACGAGAATTTATTGATGATAAATTGTACGATGCGCTGATGTTTTATTAACGTTTTATAATCCATAGATTTGTTACAAATTTTAATTACATATCATCCGCCTGCTCCCGAACCATCATCATGTACACTGTTTGTTCTTTATTTAATATATAATTATATAGATCAGATTATCGATTTGATTTGTGGCCGCGGCTCTATGCATTAAGTAATTATACGTTCATGATTTATTACTAAATCCATACGTATTTGATGAGGAGGAAAAAACGCGACTGTATGCATTATGTACTTATGTTGGAAACTTTACAATGCGCGCATCGAACAAAATTCATTCATTTAGCTACAGAAAAATTAAAATTGCTCGAATTTTTGATTAAAAATAGTCGAAAAACCATAGAACAGTATCCGTGTTTAACTTTTCATATTAGATTTTCTCCAAGTTTCAGCTATTTTGTAGATTTATGTTAAAAATTTACAAAAATATTTTGACTATATTAATTATAACGTATTTGATGAGGAAAAAGAAAAGGAAATAACACGACTGTAGGTATATATAGTACTTATGTTGGAAATTTTATCTATTGTACAATGCACACATGAAACAAAATTCATTCAAGTGAACTATCTATGTATCGGCTACAGAAAAATTTAAATCGCTTGAATTTTTTAATAAAAGTAGCCGAAAAACCATAGAACAGTATCCGCGTTTAACTTTTCATATTAGATTTCCTCCAAGTTTCAGCTATTTAGTAGATTTATGTTAAAAATTTACAAAAATATTTTGACTATATTAATTACAACGTATTTGACGAGGAGGAAATAAACGCGACTGTATATATAGTTGGAAATTTTATCTATTGTACAATGCACACATGAAACAAAATTCATTCAAGTGAGCAGGCAGGAAAATTTGCTGCCAAAACGAAATTCACCCATTCGCTTTATTTTAATTATCATGTTTGCGTTTCTTGTTTTCATGCTAATTTATGATTTATTATTAAATCTATATACCTACGTTACGTTGATATAATAAAATTATAGACAGTATAGAGTATTTTTTTGTTGTGAAAATGACTACAATGTTTGCCTTCGATAATTGTTGGCTTTTCGAGTAGAATAATAAAATGGCATAACCCTTTCGCATTGTCTGCCGGAGTAATTTAATAATAAAGCAATAATTATGTAATGCTCACCTAATAATTTCGTGACGGCCCCCTGCTGGGTGAGCATATGTTGGGCCAAGTCATAGTGACGCAAACCGAACCGGGACAGCTCGAGCAGACGTTGTTGCGAGACGAGCGAGGCGAGCGGATGGCCCGGCGTCGTTGCGTTGCTATAAAATTCCCGAAGCGCTGCTGGTGGTATCGATGACGGGCCAGTGGTTGATGCACCAGGTGCTCCTCCGCTCGATATTGACGGTGACGTGGCAACTGTAACAAACAAGCGCAATACGCATGTAAAATATGTAAGCAATGACCATTTTTGGGACAACGCAAATAATTGCACGTCAGCACTGACCTGCATTAAAAATCATCTCATACAGTAGTGCTATTGTACTTTACTTCCGCTTAATCGGCATTAATTTCGGACGATTAAAAAGTATCAATATGAAAGGTGTTTCGAACGAGAGGCGCAATAAAGTAATGATTGACCATGTTTGGACGGCAAAAACAATCCGGTCGAAACTGACCTGCATTAATCGAAACGTGCGTGGAATGATTATATTTTGATGAAATTAATATTAAAATTACGATGGCAATGATGTTGATGGTGATGGTGTTGCGATGAAGCGAAAAAAAAACTTGTTCAATCTGCTACCGGGGCCCGCTGACATTTTTATAAATTATCGCTTTTTAAACATTGCAATTACACAGTCGCTTTCTTTCATAATATAAAAATTTAAATTCATTAGGGGCGACCGCGACGGACGACCATCTGCGAATAATGAAATCTGTTAATATGTCTTGTTTATGGATACAAACACATGTCTGCAGGTTAATTTGTAGTAGTGTATATGTATGTATATGTGTGTATATCGATTACCATCTTGTACAAATGTGTTAAGGGCCGCTTCTCTTCGCTTCTTTTTTCCTTCCTTCCCGATGATACACCTGTGCGTATTGTATGTATATTTATTCCTTTAAAAAATTTATTTAGTTCAGGTAGCGACACGCTACAGGGGGCGACAACGCTATATATATGTATACTACATCACTAACTAACACCTTACACCTGGAAATTCGTGTATATGCGACTTGAAACGGACCACCAACACAACAACGTCAATTTTAATTGTTTTTAATCTACATACCGCATGTATACTGCAATTAATTGCATAATGGGAAATTTATTGTTCATTAAATTCTTTTTTATGATAAATCATAATCGTAACGTTATAAAACGCACTTTATTGCCCAATTTCATTTTAAAATTTATTAAGAAAGCTAAAGTTTTACTCACAATCCCAATAACAACTTAATCTTAAATTTTCTTAGTTCTAACCATTAAATCTAATCATTAACTAACTGGTAAATATAGATACATATTCCTAGGTATATTTTGGAACTAAATATAAATAAACAATAAACGTTCCCTTTTAAAATGCGGTCAATTATTGACTTTTAACATTAAATTTTCTCATAAAAACGTTTATTACTTTACCTAATAATGTTAAAAATTGTTTTTCATGAATTGATACCAAGAAAAAAGGTTATGAATTAGATTATAAGCTAAAAAAGATAAAAGGCAAATGGTGCTAAAAATTTGCAGAAAAAATAAAAATCTAAGAGTTTGATGAAGATTTGATGAAGATTTATTTTAAAAATTAGTAATTCTAAAATATATACCTATTGCCTTTCATCAAAAATATTTTTACAATAGAAATATTAACTAAAATGTGAATAATTTTATAGAAATTTCAACTTACAGGGAATACCAGATAAATTAAATATAAATGTTACATAAGAAAACTCTTTCTTGCAAATTAGTAAGACGTTTATTAAATAAATAAATTTTATAGCTTTTTTAGTAAGATACACGAAAAATAAAGCCATTTTATTACCTATATGCGCATCGAAATTAATTGCAAAATATTTTGATTGCTAAAATCAATCTCGTACTGTATAATACTTTGCTGGTCGTAATTAATTTTTGGAACATTTAATTAAAATTGATTAATTCCATCAGCATATTTCATGTTTCATATGTAAATTGATTATTTATTGAAATAGAAAAATTAGATACATCAATTCCATTATGAATGTTAATTGATTTTATAATTTATTAATAATTTAAGCTTATTGATTATGACCATAAATATTTTTACGCAATAAATTAGTGCTGTTTCGTATTTCTTCTTCTTCTTCTTCTTCTTCTACTTGTTCTTCGTGTTGCGCGCCGCGCCGGCCGATAATTACATACAACTTTGTCGAATCGAATAAAAAAATAGCAAGCAAGCTACATACGTAGGTATCTACACAATCGTACCGTTTTGAGTTACAATGACTAGTCATGAAATCAAACAAAGCGCAATTTTTCCTCTAATTGCATTTTCACGTTTGCCTTTTTTCCCACTTTGTTATATGCAAATGATCAATCAAAGACAATAACAATATCGTGCACCTTTTCGCTGCGATGGATCGTTAATACAATAAAATAAATCCTATGCTTGTTGTTGTTGTTGTTGTTTTTTATTTTTTTATTGTTTGCTTGTTTGCTGCATGTATAAATAAAAACACACACACTTAAGAGCACTCGAAGCTCGATTCTGATTACAAGCACTCTTGAGCGTCTCATCCACCTGACGGACAAATTGCCCGCCACCACAATATGATGGGATACGATTCCGAAATGATGACGCACATCGTCGCAGCATACATTTTTAATTTCGCGCAATTATAGCGGCATCAAACTTTTCTACATAAGCAAAATTTAAACTCATTTGAATAAATAAACGGCGTTTCAAACCAACATTAAGTAATTACCCGTATATTTAATTGATCATCAATTAAACTTTGTTGTTGCCTTTTTTCCGTATACTTTCCATCGTAGATAACGCAAATTGTTTAATTTATATTAATAAATTTTAATTTAAAAAACACCCTTTTGCAATTACTACAAATTAGTACCTAATTTATTTAAGTAAATGTATGTTACATATTATATATGGGAAATTAAGAAATTTTGCTAATTAATATTTATTTAAGAAATATTCAGCTGTGCGACAGCTGTGCGCGCTCATTTACACAAAAAAATCAATTTTTAATCAATGCATTTATGTGCGTGAGTAAATTTGCCTTTTATCAGCACACATTTTTTTAAAGTTCAACGTGTATGTAAATTTTTATAAGATAGGATGTGCATGCGAGTGATTTAATTGACCATAAAATTTATTAAATTTGTTTTGCTATATTTGGATGGGACAATATGTAAAAATTATTTCGTTTCTTGTTATTCAGCTGGACGACGACGAGTTGCAGCAAAAAAGAACAACAAATAACATAAAGGTAACTTCATAAAAACATCAACACCTATAAGCTACAAGCTCGAAACAAAAATCCATAAAGATTAATTTTATTGCTAATTCTTTCTCATGATCTCTTTTTTTGTTTCGCTTAAAAAGCACCTCGTTAACGCTGCTCGCTGCCTTCTTTTTTTATATTATATTAATGTATTCCAATTTAAATTGTGCTTTTTTATATGCGATATCGAAATTGTTGTCTTGTGTGTTTATTTAAAAACCAATTTTCAAATTTTATTTTATTACATCATTATTTTATTGCATTACCGTTAATTTTTTTTGTTGTGTTCATTTCGTATATAAAAGGTAATTTGTAGTTAAATATTTACATAATCAATTTTACCAAAACAAACAATAAACTTTATTTACCTGTATGTATAATTCAATTTAATTATGGTGGTATATGTGAAAGCAATTTTAGCAATTTAATACATACGAATTATTTTATATATGAAATTATTTGTCCTTTTATTACATTCGCAATAATTGCACGCTTGCCAAAAATCTTTACAAATACGAATTTCTACACAAATCGATAACATTTAATTTTTAAGCTAAATAAGTTTTAGATTCCTTCTAAATAGTTCTGAAATAAATACTTAAATACCTAATTGATACATTTCTAACCTGATTTTTTTTAGATTATTATCTAAATGCGTCTAAATTAGTATCTATATGCAATCCTTAGATTTAAAGAAGAAGCCGTATAGGATACCTAAGGTTTTTTTAAATATATTATTATTTCTGCCTATTATTTGGCCAAAATGCTACCTAAATAGGATGAAAGACCGGACAACTTTCTTGGTTAAGAATTATTTTGAATTTAGATTATTACTTGTAAATACAATACCAAAGGTATTCCAAAATTTCAAACGGTAAACGCATGAGTTCTGATGATAATTTTATAATGTTCCAAGCATTGACAAAATTAAGAATTTAAATTAAAATATCTTATTATTTCTGCCTATTATTTGGCCAAAATGCTACCGAAGTAGGATGAAAGACCGGATAAGTTTACAACTTTATTGGTTAAGAATTATTTTGAATTTAGATTATTACTTGCAAATACAATACCAAAGGTATTCCAAAATTTCAAAAGGTATACGCATGAATCTTGATGATAATTTTATAATATTCCAAGCAATGATAAAATTAGGAATTTAAATTAAAATTTACCTATCAGATATTTTATAAATTTGTTACTTTTTTGTGCTTTAAATATTTCCATTAATTGGCCTAAGATGTTATCAACGATGAATAAATAAATACTATCAAATAGTTTTCTATAGTTAATTTAGAGTAAACAATCGTATTTATCATCTGTATAATGTAGTAAAATCAATGGATTTTTCCACACAACAATACACCAACGCTTAATTAATGAATAATTTCGCGTTTAATAACTGTAAATATATATTACGAGTTTGAGTTGTATTTTTATTCATAGGGGCAACGTCGCATAAAGCGATTATCTTAATTAACATCAGGTAAACAATATATTAATAATTTTTAATAGAAACATTATGTAAAATAGCATGTTAGCATTATAATGTCATTGGAAGCGTCATTTTGATAGTAATTTATTTATAGTTTGCGGTAATAAAATTATTATTTACGTTGAAAAACAATGAGATAAATGCTAGTGTGTGTGCCGTCGCAATGCAATGCAAGGCAGCGTGACATGTGACAATGCGAATTAGGCGGAATATATGATTTTGATTATAGAAGCTACCTGTAGGTGATAGAGGTAGTGCAGCCGGCAAAACACTGGGAGCTGTATTTGGTGTTGGTAGTCCGACGGGATCCATCTTCCAATTAACTATACCACTTCTGGCCGGTGCCGCTGGCAAGGGACAGCAACCTGATAATCCCGGAATACTCGAAAAATCGTTTCCGGTACCCAAAGCGTTACCACTCGATATCAGCATTGTGCGAATTTGGTAGCACACGATTCTAACATTTAGAGTCTTTGGTGGCGCTTAAAACGTTGAACTTTTGATAAAACGTTTTTTGGCGAGCGAAAACTTGTTGTCCAAATGTTCACACTAGATGGTATATCACTATGTGGGTGCACTTGCCGGTTTGGCGTTTTTTATTTTGTTATGTTTCTGGATGCGCGTATGTTGGTATATGTGCTGTATGTATATGCATAGGTGTATGTGTGTGTGTGTGTGTGTGTGAGCAAGAGTTCTTCAGAAGCAAGCAGAGTTCGTTGAAGCCCATCAACAGCGAGCACAACACTGAATGACTGCCCAACGCTAAGCAGTAGCTACCTGTCAGGTAAGTTGCGCTACCTCCGGTTGGCTACCTGTTCAAGCTTGCTCTGCCCATTTTGATTGCTCGTTAGAGGGAAAGACAACATACGATATCGAATCGGGGGAAGTGAGAGAGCTGCCAAAGGTGCTCCTACTTAAAGCTTTATAATAAGATTGATATTTAAGGAAAGAGAGGAAGGATTTCGATTAATATGTAAAAGAAGAGAGTAGTAGGTGCTCCTACACGCTCAGATTGGGTGTTAAATAGAAAGAGAAGGTAATTGAACGAACATAGTGGTGGAAAAAAACTATATAACCATGATAAATTTAATCCAACAATAATGACAACAACAACCAAAACAATATATTCATATAATTTAGGCTTTTGTTCATTTTTTCTTTTGTTTATATTTTGTTATAAAAATTCCAAAAAAATCTAGATAGCCCCAAATACACTATTGCTGGAAGCATGAACATCAAATAGTAGGTACTCAAACTAATGAGCAATACTTGATGAATAATTTATTACGATGTATTAAAACGTACAACAAATATTAAATCGTCGATAGCGTGGATGTATAGACAATGTTTGAGCATTAATATCATAACCAGTATTGGTTGTTTTAGACAGGTAAAGTTGCACCCAATGGAAAATTCACCGCTGAGCCAATCGATTTTCTCTGCGGGCGGAGCCAACAGGTAATAAAACACGCCTTTGGCCAGGTAAATACAGGTAAAGGTAGCTGACTGAGAAGTTTATTACTTATTGATTATAACATTTTTTTTCCTCTTCAACGAAACAACAATCAATTAAATTTCAAACTTTAAAATGTTGCTGTTGGCGTAGTTGCGCCGCACAATATCACACACAACACAAACACGATATAATCAAGCAGTATATACACCTAGTTAAATATTTCGAATTTTGGAATTGCTCCAATGATATGCCAATGATGAATAATAATAATTTTGTGCGCAATAAAGAATCGAAATAATTATATGGTATGGTTCGGGATTATAAATATGCAAATAGTTGGGAATAAGCTTATCGGGTGGTGCTCCCGCTTGTGACTTTTCTACGTTAGCCGGCGAATGCACGCACACGACATTAACCCCGATTTATATTATTATGCAAATCTCCATCCCTTATCTACCACTTATTCAAATTCTAAAATAATGTTACTGCAGCACATACGTGCCGTTATGAAATATTACACAGCCATATTGGATTTTAGCGACACGATAACCACAATCATGGGGACATATTTACCTGCTTAGGTGTATAATAAAGCGAAATAAATCATTTTCATTTCTGGTGGTGTATACACACATTCAGCCTTGAATATTATATGTATAGGTTCATTACAGCTTTTTTCTTGTTGCGCTAATGATTAATTAAGACGCAATTGCGATAAGGTTTTACCTAAGGTTTTTCGAAATGTTCATATACCTACAGTTAATGATTGCACCATAATAAAAAAAACTTTATGAACTAGTAAATATTATTTAGATGGAGCTTTAATGGGGTCTGGGAATTAGTCCACACGTATAAAAAAATTATCATACCTATAGACCAATTATGTAAATAATATTCAAAATTTGATTTTTTTTAACTTGAATTTAGGTTCTAAATAAAATGTTTATGAATTGTTTGATTCTAGATATTAAATATTGGAAATGTGTGCTAAATTTAAATTCTGAAATTAATATTTAACATATCGATAGATAATCTTTTTGCTTCCTCAATTGGATTCAAAGATAGGGGAGATGAAGATAATCAAATACTTTATAAGACAATTATTGTTCAGATATTCAAAGAGGACATATTTAGGATTCATTAGGATCACATCAAAAAATTTCGCAAATTGCTCATCAGTAATTTGGAGTTTTGACTTTAAATTAGCTAAAATTTGGGGAAAGTCTGATATAAGTCGTACTTTAGTGACTTTGAAAAATCTTACTTTGATATGTCGCCATATGAAAGCGTGTTCAGATGTCATTCAACAAAGTTTATTTTTTATCGTAATTGTATCTACCGAAAATTAAATTTTGCAACTTGAAAACAATTAGGTATCCACTAGATAATAAGATTTTGAAATATCTGTAATTAATACATATTTTTCTCAAATGTCATAATTCAGAACCAATTAAATCTTTTTAAAACAATAAAAGTCCCAAATTCAAAATTAGTAGACATTTTTTGAAAGGAGATGTCTAGGTTTTAATAAACAATCAAACAATTTCCTAACATATCTTTTACACCTTTATGTATCTATAATACATATTAATTTTATTTTATTTGTTGTATAATTGGCGAGTTAAAAGTTAATATACAAATATAAACTAATAGTGTAGGTACTTTGATTACCAGATGAAAGTCGACTTTAATTAGTTGCAGATACCCGAATATTAGGTATTTGAAAGTGATTGCGTAAATTTGATTCGAAATGTTTCGATTCAATTAATCAAATCGTTCGGATTGTGCGAAGTGAATGTTTGGGTAATTTTTCGTTTCGCTTCACGCCGCGGTGAAAACGCTTCATGAATAGAGCGTTTATTTGTCGAAAAAAATAATGCAACATAAATTTTTCGTTCGCCTGTGTCAGGGATAAATTAAGTTGAAAAAAGCATTTTAATTGCCTCTAATTTAATGAAATAAAATCAGTGAACGTGTAGGCAGACTAATAGACACATCAACATTAAAAAATGTTGGACATCGACGAAAGTGTCGAAGTTTCCGTTTGAGATAAGAGATGTGGTGGGACTCTTTTTCAGCGTTTCAATTCCTACCGCATTGTAAATCACAGCAGGTAGATAATGGATTAAAGCGACATAAAAAACCATACGATTTAGAACGAATTTAAAATAAAAAAGGTAACAACAACAAGAACGTCTAAAACGTGTACGTTTAATTGTTTCTCAAATTCTCGACGACGCTTTGATCTTAATACAAACAACCACATTTACGTTTTCCGTCTAACGTTTCCATATTCATTTTAAGTAGCTTTTAGCCTGGTGTATAGGAAAAGTGACGCGTATACGAGACGTACTTAAAGGCGATAATCGTTTCAGTTTTTTTTCTTTTTCGTTTCTTAGAGCATGTTGCAAAGTGATAATTTCAGGACCGTAAATCTTATAGACAGAAAGGTAGTGCTAAGCTAAACGTTCAGTCGATGTGTAATTATAAATTAGTCTACTTCTCGGCACTAATTTGCTGTCAAAACAACAACATTATCATCGAACTAGACGTTCTCGCCACGAGAATGAAAATAAAAATTAATCCATTAAAACGAATCTATACAATATTTGCGTTGCGAGCGGCATTTCTAATCTATACCAAATGTTTTGCGCGTTATCATGTTATCATTTTTATGCATAAATAATATTCATAAACTGTTTACTATCTCGGCGTTTAACACCTACCTATACCTACTACTTGTGCAGATGATAATTTCCACCACACAACCACACAAACACACAATTATAAATATGCCATAATAAGCGAATTTATAATTATTTTATCTAAATATAATAAAAGGCGTTAATTGCAATTTATATTGCACGTAATTAAATATATTTATTATGGTAAAAAAATTATTATATCGTTCAGTGTCATAGCAATTTAATACGTGTCTATGTGTATTAATTTTTCATACACTATACACGTCTCTAATTACATGGCATTATGACAATCTGCATAGCAATCATCATTAAAGCCGCCACATTCTATGTAATTATTGTAGAAAAACCTATCGTGACTGCATTCGATTTTCAACTGCACTATCAAATGTCATTAGATATGGAAAGCAAGATACTAGTTGGCGTTTTTTTTAAATACACTATACATATATGTAAGGAAAATGGCTCTCAATTTGTTTTGCTAGAATGCAATAAATGTCTACATTTTTTAATCGATATAGTTTTTATACTCGGAAATGCATTTTTTGTCATTTTCACAAAAAATTAAAATTCCAAACGATTAGATCACATGGACGTAACCACTTAAATTAAATGAATAATTTCATGTAACGTCACCTATTATACATATAAATGGATAGGTATTCTTGGCATTCTTAATGAGAGTAACGAGTTTGCAAACAAACATGTATAGGTAATTGTATAATTATAAGTGCAAACATTGAATTACGATGAAAGATGAGCTGTCCGTTTTGCGGTTGACAAAGTTCAGAAAAAAATTATAAAATCACACATTTACTTCGTGCGAAAATAAAAATATGCGATCACTTGTAGATTAAAAAATTAATCGATATGTTGAAAATCTTGAATAATATTTTGGTTCAAGAGACGAAAGTTAATTACGCTGAAAAATGTTAGATGTAATTTTTTGCTACATTTATATCGACTAGAAACGCTATTAAACTGAAAAATGCAATTATAAATTATGTAATTTTAAGGATTTTTAGCTTAAACTATAAGCTAAGATAAATATCTGAATCAAAACTTAAATAACCAAATATTGTAATTATTATTTTTTATTTATAAATGTGATCTATTGCATCTATTGTAGATAAATTACAAAACAAAGTTATTACTTACTGCATTTATATAAATATATTTACTAAACAAGCTTTTATAGGTAGCAGTAGGGCTATATGCATTTATTAAATTTATTAGAAACTGTATATTAATTATCTTTTACAGCGTATTCATAAAGTTT